>PVKP010005784.1:0-87149 GCA_004027715.1 Plecturocebus donacophilus | reverse complement strand
TTTTTTTTTTTTTTTTTTTAAAAAAAAGATGGAGTTTTGCTCTTGTCACCCAGGCTGGAATGCAATGGTTCAGCCTCTGCTCACTGCAACCTCCTAGGTTCAAGTGATTCTCCTGCCTCAGCCTCCCAAGTAGCTGGGATTACAGGCATGTGCCACCACACCTGGCTAATTTTTATATTTTTAGTAGAGACGGGGTTTCACCATGTCACCCAGGCTGGTCTCTAACTCCCGACCTCAGGTTATCTGCCTGTCTCCACCTCCCCAGGTTCTGGGATTACAGGCATGAGCCACCTCACCTGGTTGATAGCAAACTTTTTAAATCTAATAAAGTACAGTGACTGGGTGCAGTAGCTCAAGTCTGTAATCCCAGCACTTACGGAGGTGAAGGCAGGTGGACTACCTGAGGTCAGGAGTTCAAAACCAGCCTGACCAATATGGAGAAACTCCAGCTCTATTAAAAATACAAAAATTAGCCAGGCATAAATGGTGGACACCTGTATTCACACCTACTCGGGAGGCCGGGACAGGAGAATTGCTTGAGCCCAGGAGGCAGAGTTTGCAGTAAGCCGAGATTGCGCTATTGCACTCAGCCTGGGTGACGGAGCAAGACTCCATCTTAGAAAAAAAAAAAAAAGTAAATGAGAAATTCAAGGGGATGCAAGAAGGACTGGATAGGAGACAGCACTGTGGAGTCAGCTCCCCACAGGGCCATTTGAATACGTAGTCTAAGATCCCTTCCCTCACATCCCTCGTCTGCTTGGAACACTGAAGAACTAATGTTCCCACAGAGCCTAACCCAAAGGCAGCTTGTCATTGATGAGAGTTCTCCACATCCAGAGGTTCCGGTGCTTCTTGTGTGATTATCTGATCCTTGGCACTCCCTGTGCTATTATTAACTTAATCCTTGGGTTTGAATCAAGTCACTGAAAAAAATTAAATGAAGTTATTTATTAATGAAATTCAAACCTCTATGTTCAACGGGAAACCAGGATTGCTCGCCCTAAATATGAGTAAAAATAAACACTTAGAAACTAAGTATTTTAATTACTGTAGCTTGCCATGATCGCTCTCCTTTGCTAAGGGTTTCAGGGTTTGAGGCCTCCCGTCTGTCTGTGGTTTCTCTCTCTCTCTCTCTCTCTTTCTCTCTCTCTCTCACCACCCCCTTCCACTTCTCCCCACTCTCCCCTACAACTTTCTCTGTTAGAAAGGGATGCTAGCATGTGAAAGCATCAAAACACACTAGCCCCTATCTGAGGCTTTCTCCAACTGGAATTTCGAAAGACTGAAAAAAAAAAAAAAGGAATGTGAGTCCCTGTTTTTGGAACCACATCCATGTACCACATCAAATCATCGAGGGCTTTGGAAACTGTAGGTCTCTTTGGTGCTTGGATTCTCAACATCCCACCCATACTAGATAACTGAGTTTATTTGTTACTAAACGCAGTTAAGATATACTTTTCCTCGATTCTGAGATGTACTGCAAAAACCTTAAAATCTAGATGCATCTTACCACTGCCTGGCTTTTGTTAGCCACTTTTACCAGTGCTTTAATAGCGCCTTTTCTTTTTGTATCTGGGAAGCTGTTATTAGATTGATGACACATCTCATAATGAGGGTGACTGTGAGTCAAGAAAATATGGTTCACCCTAACAGGGCCAATATAAATAAGCCTCTGGTTTGGACGCCAAGCCAACACAACAGCCTTGCATTCTCCCAGTTGTGTTCATCTGATAAAGACATTACAATAGCAAGAAATGATGATCTATAACCCTCTGCTGGAACACTCACACATTCTTGGCCTTGAACGCTTCAGCAAAATGCTGCACGCTACGGAGCAGAGCGAGGTCCAGGGTCATTGCTTCTACCTTGGCTTTATGCTGGAATGAGAGAAAATAAAAAGAAATGATAAATAACAGCATGTTTAGTTCATGGTTTCAAGTTACAGTAAATGTGTTATGGAACATGTCGGAATTCCCCTGTTTAATATTAGACACCCAGAGAGAATATAAATCATTGGAATGAATGGAAGAACAGGGCTTTTACTGCCAAGTTCGGGGAGGATGTGAGGCTGGGATTCTGCTAAACCTACAAGGTAGGGGATGGGGGGGTTGTGCCGCGTTTCACTCAACCACATAAAAGAGGCTGCAAAGTGGCTTTGGGCTAACGTTATCTCCTTTCCCTGTGCATCCTAAAAAGCTGTAAGGAGAGAGGAACATACAACAGGGCCTGGATGATGCAAAGATGCAGTGGACAGTATCCTGATTTCAAAAGCTGCCATCCAGGTTCTGAAATACCTCCACTAAACCTGCATCAAGAATCAAAGACAACTCCTTTACAGCAAGTACAAAAGCAGAAAGATTCACTTCTGCCAACGGACCCTGATGGACCTAGATCCCAAAGAGGACTCTGGCTTAGTAAACCCAGAAAACACTCTAAACAGGAGGAGCCATGCTGATGATAGGAATAATAATGGTAACAACGGCTACTGGGTATTGAGAGCCAACCACGGGCTGGACATTTGCATACCATCTCACTTAAGGCTCGTAACAACTCAAACACAGCGTTTTCCCCATTTGACAATGCAGCATCTTCCAGGAGATCACAGAGGTAAGAATCTGGGAGCAATAGCTGACCCCCAGGTCAATTGGATGCAGAAGCCTAACTTCCCTCCTGGCAAAAAACCAGGAGAACTGGAGGGGACAGGATTTGAAGCAGTTGTGTTCCACTGGCCATGTTCTTTATGGCATCATTCCAGAAAGACAGATCTCTGGGTTGCCCCTCCCACTTGCCTGATGTGTAAGGGCCATTCCCAATTTTTAAATCTGGGTGCACTTCGGCGTGCAAGATTAAATACTATCACTTCTTAGACCTAGCTCCTCAAAAGGTCAAGAAGCCAAGAACGCAGGGCCACCTGCCTATTCAAATAAGAAGAGGCCCATAAAACTAACTGTTCACTTGGGAATTCTAGTCTAGACTATGATGCTTAAGTAATATTAAGGAGAATAACATGATACCACTTAGGCAATGAAGGGGGATGCAAATGGCACTGCTGGGAACAGCCTCTACCCTGAGTGTCCTGTTCAGGGATGGAAAGGACAGGAGCTGGGCTGAGATGTGCAGTGTATCTGCAGCTGGTTTATCTTGGCTACCAAGTCCTGGGCTCTAACCCAAGGCCTAAGCTTTGAGCAATAAACATCAGGCAGTGACGGCTAGGAAGCACACTCACTCTAGACCATTTAACAGTGCCGAGCCTCAGTTTCCTAATGTGTAAAAAAATGAGTATTAGTGATCTATTCACAGGTTTTAAGGATACAGGTTCATAAGCACCTAACATCCTGTCTGGAAGAGAAGGTATTTCATTAACTTAACTAGCAGAGAAGATGTCTCTTGTGCCCAAGTCTTGCCCCAATGCCACTCGACAATAAATGGTATTCAGTGTGGGTTACAGGCCAGCACAGTGGATAAAGGGATGGCAATCATGTCCAAAGAGGCTCCCTGAAGGCCACATCAGACCAGATTATTGAGGGACGGATCCTAAAGAATCCAAGTCATGTCTGATAACAAAGCCCAGCTTTAAGGAAAGGTGGTAGAAAGTGATTTAATTAAATTTCCAAACCCCAACAGCATATCCATGGCAGAGGCAAACTGGCCAACAGAAATTTAAATTCCTGGTCTTGGGTAACAGTGGCAGATGCCCAAATGTGAAGATTTTGGAAGGAGGAGGAGCAACATTAACCTTATCTAGGAAAAGGAAAAAATGCCAACGTGTGGGTTGTTAGTTTCCTAAGTTCAGGGAAAAATACAGCTGAAGGGTGAGACCACATCACTCCTTCTTATTTATATATCTACATATTTTTTAGTGATAGAATTTATTAGGCTTCTCACATGTGCTAGCACATAGCTTCAATTGCATCAAAAGTACTAACAAAAGCTCTAGCAATCAAGAGCGGCAGCATGTTATTTTAAAACAATCAACACTTGTGGCTTTTAAAATTTGGTTTTCATAAGGTAATTTATATTGAAGTAAATCTAACCATTTTTTCTAAAAATGCTTTAGGTCATGCCAAGCTTACTTCAAGTAGGTAATGGCTGACACTGCAGATGTACCCATTTTTGAGGGGTGAATGGCCAACTGTTAGGTGAGGGCAAGACTCTCAATCTGCCAAGGTGAGTCCCTTCCTCTATAAGGAAGGAAACTGCCACCACTAACAGTAAAGGCGTTTGAGTGAAGTCACACTCCATGTGAGGTGTGGACCTCCAGATGAGGAGCAGAACCCCACAAGCTGTCTGAGTAACGGATACTTATTCGAGGATTAAAAATCTTTTCCAAGTGTAAAATGCATCAATGCCTCAGAGCTGCTCGTGCCTCATCAACATAACTACTTAATTCGGCATTCAGAGTCAGCAAAGTGACTTTTCATCTTCATCCCAAGTCCTCTGCTCCCTACCTCGTCTTCCTCGGAGCATGACACTCACTGCCACAGTGCAGAATCGTACAGAAATGTGAATGTATCACAAGAGGAAAGGCAGCCATTCATTGTGTTGCAGAGGAGGTGGTAGAGAAACTGTTCTGCTCAGCCAAGCCCCCAGTGGAAACCCCATGGGATATGCAAGCTACATATAAAAATGCATGTCCATTTCCTCCATAAAACAGGAAGAACATTCCCAGATGGTGACCCCAAAGCAGTATTTCAACAAAAATGATAGCACAGCCCATACCTTCTTCTATATAGGTAACTTACAACTGGTCAGTTCTCTCCCCCTTCCCTTCAAAATAAAACACAAAGCTGCCACTACCAGTAAGAATCAAATCAGAACATATACCTCTAAGGGGAAAAGGGGTCACAAGCCATCAAGTAGTTCAACAGACTAATCCGCAAGCTGTGGGTTACTAGGCTCCTGGGGATAGTGACTCAAGTCCACACGCTATTATTCAGGTAATTCTCTTGCCCTAGGTATCAGGTTTCCCGTTTCTGCTACCAATTCTGAGAAATGAAGAGAAACTGGAGGCAATTCAGGAAGTCCAGGGGATGGAAAATGCGGCTTTTAAATTAGGATGTGTATATGTGTTTACATGTGTGTTAGGGGGGTTGCACTTTCGACTGTCTAACTTAGTAGCTTTATAGAAATGTTTGCAGTGGGACACGCTCTAAGTAAGAATGTAACGGCTGACAGATCGCAAACAGAACCCATTTTTGAAAGGTGAACTGTTGACTGTTAGGTGAAGACAACACACATGATCCACCAAGGTGAGATTTCTTGCCAGGTGGGGCAGTGAATCTGCAGCTGACCACAGTTCACTTTCTTGGTTTAACTCATGATATTTTTGTTGTTAACTTTTATTTGAAACTAATTAGAGCTTCACAAAACATGGCCAAACAGGTATACAGAACACCCCTATCCCCATCATCCAGCTTCCCCCATATACACATCTTATATACAGACAGTACATTAGCAAAACCTCGAGATCAACATCAGCACAACGCAATTTACTCGACCACAGTCATTACTGGGATGTCACCTGCTGTGGTTTGGCTCTGTGTCCCTACCCAAATCTTGTGTTAAATTGTAATCCCCAGTACTGGAGGTGGGGCCTGACAGGAGGTGACTGGATCATGGGGCTGGTTAAAAGCCAGTTTAGCACCATCCCCCTAGTGCTGTCTTCTAGGTTCACTGCAACCTCCATCTGCCAGGTTGAAGCGATTCTCCTGCCTTGGACTCCTGAGTAGCTGAGACTACAGGCATGTGCCACCACGCCCAGCTAATTTTTGTATTTTTAATAGAGACGGGGTTTCACCATGTTAGCTAGAATGGTCTCTATCTCTTGACCTTGTGATCTGCCCACCTAGACCTCCCAAAGTGCTAGGATTACAGGCATGAAGCACCATGCCCAGCTGAAATCTGCTTTTTAAAACAGTGCAGCACCTCCCCTCTCTCTTCTTCCTGCTCCCACTAAGTAAGATGTACCGGATTCCCCTTCCCCTGCTATGACTGGAAGCTTCTTGAGGCCTGCCTAGAAGCAGAAGCCTGTACAGCCCACAGAACTGTAAGCCAATTAAAACTGTTTTGATAAATTACATATTCTCAGGTATGTTTATACAGCAGTGTGAGAACAAACTAATAACAGTTGAGATGCATTTATTTTCTTTTGTTTGCTGTACTTTTGTGCACAATTCTATGACATTTTATCATGTGTATGGATCCATATAACCATCATCACATTCAAGACACAGAACTATACCATCACCACCAAGCAAACCATGACTTTCATTTAGAAGTGTTAGAATTAGCATACCAAATCTAGAACATGAAAAGTTCAGGCCTTGTTTGGCCAAAGCCTGCTCTCTGCATTGATAAACCAACAAAAACCCCTTTAGCATGTCAGAGTGGCCAATGAGGTGTGGTCTGAATTCCTTAGCAAGGCTCACAAGATCCTCTGAACCAATCAGGATGTGCTTCAGTAAGGAACAACCCTCAAATCTCCATGACTGAAAACAACCCGGAATTGACTCGCTCACACGTCACACCCATCACAGGTCAGCGGGCCCAGCTCATCATGGCCAGCCAGCGCCCAGATGGATGGAGCCTCTGTTGTCTGCAACACTGCCAGCCTCTACGGCATGTGGAAGAGAATGTGGTGAGCTGCACGTGGCAACTCAAAGGCTTCCACTTAGCAGTGACTTATGTCACGTCTGCTCACATTTCATCGAACAAGTCATGTGGCTGTGCCCAGCTTCTAGAAGGTGCAACATGCCATGTGCCCAGAAAGAAGAGACAGAAAAACAGATAGTGAGGAACAAGAACAACTAGCTCAGTCCATGACTTGGTCCCCGTCTACCTCTCTGGGCTTGTTTCAGGTCACCTCGTATTTCACACTCACATCCATTATAGAAAAAGGTCACAAAGACACATGAATATGGGCCATATAAAAACGCATCTAAAATCCCATTGGCTGGGCATAGTGGTGTGCACCTGCCACTCAGGAGGCTGAGGCAAGAGGCCCACTTGAACCTGGGAGGTCGAGGCTGCAGTGAGACGTTATCGTACCACTGCACTCCAGCCTGGACAACAGAGCAAGACTGTCAGAGTGAAAAGGAAAAATACCTCTCACCACCGTAAAATAAACGGCTAGCCTTCCATATATCTCTCCTTCCCTTCCTACCTCTATGTCTATCCATCTGTCTTCCCATCTACCCATCCATTCATCCCTCCATCCAATCATCTACCCTCCCATGTCTGTTTAACAGAAAGAGATTCAGACTGAGATCACTTAATCTTGAAATGCTGTAAAATGGCTCTCAGAATTTGCCTTCCCCAAATCCTCATTGTTCCTCCTGATCACACCAAGATAAGCTCATCTCAGGCAAAACAGAAATGTTAATGTATTTTAAATTATGTATACAAACTCTACTATCACTTTAAAGCAGAGCCACACGGATGGCATCCCACACGTGAAGCATCAGGCAACTTCTAGGTAACTCAGAAGCCCACACCATCCTGACACCCAGGGCTCAGCCAGAAAGATGTAATCAAATAACCCAGGTACAGGTCTCCCATTTCCCTTGGACGCAGGGGCACTCATCGGTAGCATAGTTCATTGACACCTTCAGTACAAGTCTTCTTGATCTATTCTTTATTAACTTCTAAAACCTGTCTTAGTGACTCAAGCCTCTGTAAGTGTAGAATCAAAGAGGTTTCTTGTTGTTATGCAAAAATGATCTCTAGTATCATTTTTTTACTACAAATTAGCCATGTATGATTCTGACGCGATACTACCTGAATCCAAAGAAACCATATGGGTGGGGGTGGTATTTAAACAGAGAAATGGGGAGATACTATCATCTGCAGCTAAGACACCAGAGCCAGGATGCCCTGGAACCACAGCCCAGCATGGCCAAGACACTGGCAACGTGACTTCAGGGAAGCTATTTGAATGTTGTGGGCTTCAGGTGCCTTAGTTATGAATGAGCATGATAGAATTGCCTTGTATGGTTACAGTGAGGATTAGGTACCGTGTATATGAAGTACGAGCCACACAATGGGCTCTCAATATGTGCTATTAACGTTATTTTGAAGGCGACCACTAAAATGTGATGCCCATTGTCTTCCAATAATGCCTATTAGTAACTGCTGGTCTCCCTTGTTTTTTTTTTTTTTTAGGGGGTGGTTATGGGATGGGCAAATTACTGATTCTTGTGTATTTAGTTCGTTCCTCTATAAAGTGAGAATAACAGCACCTGCCTTATTGAGAAGTGAGGTAATGTATGTAAAGCACCTAGAGCAGAACCTGACACCTGACCAGTAGTTTGTAACTCTAGATCCTAATTATGATTGTGTATTGTTTTATTATTGTCATGATCAACAATGTGGAGATGACCGCTGAATGGGTGATGACCCATTCGGCCTTATTTGTGAAGAGTGTAACGCTTAGCTCTTCATGGATGGGCCTCAATGGGTCATCACTGGCTGATAAAAGTGATCTCAAAACAATGACCATGTGAGTCCTTACCCCCATGGCAGTTATATATCCCTACAGCAACCCTGCAGGATACAGTCATTATCATCCACCTTTTTCACAGATGGAGAAGCTGACATTCAAAAGGCTCATGGACAGCTTCACCCAGATAATAACTGCAGAGCCACGATTCACACCAACAGAAGACTTCAATCACTATTCTTTATTCCATTATGCCCACACAATGTACCTGTCCTCTCATGTCCTGTAACTCTCCTTGCCCCTTAGAAGCCTGCATGGCAGCTGAGACAAAGACCAGAGGAAACCATCAGATCCATAACTGCCTCATGCTGCTCTGACCTTGGTAACCCATAGCCCAGGTATACTTCCACCATCTCCCTTGGATACAGGGGCACTCATCGGTAGCATAGTTCACCGATACCTTCAATACACCAAGTCCCAAGTAAGGGAGACAACATTTACAGGAGTAAATCCATTTATTCATTAACACTGCCTCTAAAGGTAAATGCATTACCCACAGATTAAATCTCCTTTTTCTTTTTTCTTCTCCATCGCTGCAACACTTCAAAGGGAATACCTCATACCTACATTATGCTTAGAAACATCGGGAGGAGAAGAAACATCTCAAGGCAGTAGGCCTTTAGAACACAGGATAGGAGTAAGTCCAGTGATCAAACCTCGTTTTCAAAGCCACGAATTATTACTTTAAAATCTTCATTAATTGTAAATTGCCTAGGAATTAGCTGGGAGGGTACTGACGCGTTCTCTCTCCTATCCGATTTCTTGCCATGGTGAACCGAAATAGTTGGTCTGCAGCCCAAGCTGCTGGGTCTTAGGGAGCAGGCTTCAAAAATACTCCCATCTGGAGCACATGGGCCTTACCTCCTCCACTTACCTCCCACAAAAGAATCCCTGGCACACACTTTTGACATATCTAGCAGCAGGAAGCAGCAGCTCTTTGTTACACTGTGTTGAAAGCATCATCACTAAGGGGTCAACAAAAGGAACACTTCAGTTCAGTGGCTGGAGGTGGAAGAAGCCCAGATGCACGAAATGGAAGTGCTGAGCGTGGCCTCCATTACACCCAGAGGAAATGCTCTTTTAGCTGGGGGACTTGTTGCATGCAACTACAGAGGCAAGGGTTCCTGTTTACAAGAAATTAGCTATTCTGTGATCTCACCTCAAGGTACCCATCGATGCTAATTGGATGGCTATGTATCTACCCCTCCCTGACACCTACGGAAAAACTTATTTCTGGAATCACATTTAAAAAGCTCTCATTTGTATATATCTATTGATCATAAAAGCAACAAAAATAATGAGCACCTATGACATGCTTTTCTTTTATTTAATAGGAAATATCTTTTGAAGCATCTATAATTTTTCCCATTTTACAGATGAGAAAACAGAGGCTGATAGATGTTAAAGTGGCAAAGCGAGTATGACACAGATCTGCGTTTCCAACTGAGATGCAGCCAGTTCCAATGCTCCTGCCAGCACACGACTGCTACACTGTGCTGTACCCATCAACACATTCTTCAACATCTAACACCGGAAAGCGCTGAAGAAATTAACATCACCTATATATTCTTATTTGTGTCTATTTTATATCTTATTTATTTTACCCACTTAGAATTTACAAGAGAAGTGTTACTGCCGAAGGAGAAAATGTAACCACGGCAATAATCTACACTCAGAGCTTACTGCTAATGGCATCCTGCAAATTCTAATCCAATGGGCCTTAATTGCATTATGCTGATGTCTCTCACCCTTCCACTTTACATACTCTCTGTGCTGATTTTATGTTCGAAAACCTTAAATAGGAGTTGTCACATTTACAACAGCAAGAGACACTGGTGTTGAGCATAGTATTGACATGACATTTACTCACTGAATTACAATAGAGATCCAACTAAACTGGTTTAATAAATCATCAATATCTACTTCGTAACACTAATTTTTCTAGTATTATTTAACTGACGGTAATGGGGGCGATGGATGTTGCCATCTGCACTGGAAAAGGCATGAGGACACAGTTGCTTTATTGACTAGTGATTCTTTTATCTTAGTCAAACCCAAATCAGCATCATGTGCCAGTATGATGGGGAGTTTACCAATCTGTGCCAAGCCTAAAGATAAAAATTGTTCCCCTGTAAATGTTCTTTCTGATAGGACTTGCAGGAAAGGGGAGAATTCAAGAGTCTTTTCCCTGGCTCAACACATTTTATCAGTCATTTTTCTTTTTTCTTTTCTTTTCTTTTTTTCTGAGATGGCATTTTGCTCTTGTTGCGCAGGCTGCAGCGCAATGGTGTGATCTCTGCTCACCACAACCTCTGCCTCCCAGGTTCAAGCGATTCTCCTGCCTCAGCCTCCTGAGTAGCTGAGATTACAGGCATGCACCACCACATCTGGCTAATTTTGTATTTTTAGTAGAGCTGGGGTTTCTACATGTTGGTCAGGCTGGTCTCAAACTCCCAACCTCAGGTGATCCGCCCGCTTCGGCCTCCCAAAGTGCTGGGATTACAGGCGTGAGCCACTGCACCCGGCCCCACTTTGCTTTTAGGAAGCAAACACACTTGGAGAGGATTCCTCATTTTAAAATACAGAACCACACCAAAAATGATCCCCACCAAAGCCCTGGATTTCCTTTGCTTTTTTTTCCCTTTGGAAGTCTTGAAGAACAAAGGCTGAGTTTGCCATTCCTAACCTTCAAATAAACCATCCACCATCAACCTTCACTGCAGGCCCCCCTCCCCTGCTCCAGTTCCCCTTCCTACATCCCCCTGCCAAAATACACAAACATCCCTAATAAGAAAATCATGACAACTCTTCCCTCAATATATACAGGCCAAAATTTTTGCTTTGTGTTGCTGGAACTCAATTTATAAAATAACCATGTCAATATCTATAGGTAATTGTAAGTCTATTTAAGGAGAAATTGCACCAGATAACAGCTTATTTAATTTGGTAGATGAGTTACGTGCCATGGAAAGCAAAACGATTAAAAATGCTTATACAGTAATTGGCAATATTTTGCAATCCGGATAAAAAATGCTTATCTTGCCAGAAACTAACAAGAGAGTGAAAAAATTCCAAAACCTTTCAATTTCCCTCGATGCAATATATTCACTTTGCAGCTTAAAAACAGTTTAAGGAAGGACAGTGAATGACACAGGAGGTTGGCAGTCAACATGATTGTGCATTTATGCCTTGCTATTGAAGAAGAGCTCTTTTTCATAGTGAATTTTTCATTCTAATGTAAGTGATGATTTACGTTAACTATAGGTAAAGCGTGGTTACATTTTCCTGAAGGATTGCAAGCAAGTAAAGAGGAGTACAATAACTTGAAGCATAAAAGCTTTCTCTGTCATAATATTTATTATAATGGCATATAAAATAGCTGAAATAAATAATAGATGACTAAAGGTAAATTCATATGATAAACAATCCTTCAGCAGACACCATTACTTTTGACTGCTCTAGTTTTATACACAGTTGAAGACTCTTAATAAACATGCCCTATATCTTATGTAAGTACTGAAAACCTCAAAGATGTGCTTAAACAGCAACACACTGGACATCAGCTAATTTACTGCATAATTACATTCTCAACAGCAACAGTCTGTGTATTTTGAATATTTACTAGCTGTGTTCTTAATGAAACTTGTTAAGCACTGGAATTCCCCACTTTGGAGAAGTCAGTGATAAAAGAACAATCAGTGCCCCCCACCTCCTTGATTCAGAAAGAGATGTATAGCTCCAAACACAGAGATTTGGGACTTGGTGATTACTGCAAGTCAGTAATATTTCAATTGAATAAAAAGACCGAAACAAGACTTGTCTGTTCTGGTCTACAGAATTTTTATATTCCACACCGAGGACTTGTGAAGTCTGAAAGATCCTCAAATGGAGGGAGATGGTCTTGGTTCCAGCTGTTGGAAGGGAGTGAACTACATCCTGATAGCCCAATGTGAGCAGAGTCGGCTTTAGCTCTCCACCAGGGGCCATCGAACCGCTAGCAGACATCTGCTGATGTCTGGAGACATTTCTGCATGTTCCAACTTCTTGGAAAGTGAACTGGCATCTGGGGGCAGAGGCCAGGGACGCTACTCGACATCTTACAATGCACAGGACAGCCCCCATAACAAACAATTCTCTGTCCCCAAATATCAGTAGTACTGAAACCTTGTCTGCCTGTGTGTGGTCATAGGCACTTCGGTTCATCCTAAGTGATCTTCATCTATTTACACTTACCATTAGTCGTAAAAAACAAAACTGGTTTGGCCGGGCCCGATAGCTCACACCTGTAATCCCAGCAGCCTGGGAGGCTGAGGCAGACAGATCATGAGGTCAGGAGTTCAAGACCAGCCTCGCCAAAATGGTGAAATCCTGTCTCTACTAAAAAATACAAAAATTAGCTGGGCATAGTGGCACATGCCTATAATCCCAGCTACTTGGGAGGCCAAGGCAGGAGAACTGCTTCAACCGGGACCCGGGAGGCGGAAGTTGCAGTGAGTTGAGATCGCACCACTGCACTCCAGCCTGGGCTACAGAGCAAGACTTTGTCTCAAAAAAGACTAAAAAAGAAAAAAAGAAAAAAGAATAATAAAATAAAACTGGTTCATTAAAGTACAAATAATACAGAAGTGGATAATGTATAAAGCGAAAACATCACCTGAGTCCTAGTGTCCTACAAAATAAGAAAAGTGACAGCCTGGTTCAACTCCTTCCAGAGTGTATTTTCTACATATGTAAAAACATTGTGCAACTTTTCCTAAAAACATAGTATTGTAGTTCACGTGTTGCTTCACAATCTAGTTTTCCTCAATAAAACATCATTGAATATATCTAAACAGAGCTCTATGTCCATTCTTTTTAACCAGTATGGGTGGCCCACTATAAGAATGTTCAATCATTCATTAAAAATCACCCCCACATAGTTCACTAGGTTTGTGAACTTTTTACTTACATTCTCTATGCCTGCCTGAGCTTCCTTATAGAAGTTACTGAGAAAATTGCTGGATAATATCTACATGAAGCGGCCGGGCGTAGTGGCTCAAGCCTGCAATCCCAGCACTTTAGGAGGCCCAGGAAGGTGGAACATTGCAGGTCACGAGTTCGAGACCAGCCTGGTCAAGATGGTGAAATCCCATCTCTACAAAAATTCAAAAATTAGCTGGCCATGGTGACATGTCCCATGCCAGCTAATTGGAAGGCTGAAGCAGAAGAATCACTTGAATCCAGGAGGCAGAGGTTGCAGTGAGCCACCACTATGCCACTGCACTCTAGCCTGGATGACAGAGCAAGACTCCATCGGAAAAAACAATAAAATAAAAAATAAAATCCTATAAACGTTACTCATTGTTTCTGTTGCAATTATTATTTTATGTTGTTTCCAGGTGGGTTTTTTTTGTTTTGTTTGCCACTGCAAGGAATGCTGCAATACATATACTTAGCGAAATGTAATCTTTTTCCGTAATATTAATTCCTGGAAGTAGCATCACTAGGTCAAGAGATACCCACATTTTAAATTTTGATAGATTTTTACTGAGGGTCCTCCAAAAAGGTTATACCAATTTCCATTCCCAAGAACCCTGCAGGAGACTATGAAAAAAAAGCAAAACAACCAATAATTCACATTGACATTTACAGTAAATTAAAACGTACAATTTCATATCTGTGTCTCTAGTACCTGATGCACAGTGAATAGCACTGAGCACCTTTTAAGGACAGGCTTTAATTTAGAAAATGAGTGAGTGACTATATAACGTACCATCAAACACAAGGAAAAGCCATAAGTAGATATAAAAGTAGGCTAGTCATACCAGCTGCAACAATTTTCCATAACCCATTTGGAAACCCAGGCATCTCTCCTGGATCTTCAGGCTGTCTGGAGGAACAATCATACTTGAAAATGAATCAAAGTAGGAACTGGCCTCTCGGAAGCTGGCCACACTGCGTGTGATGGATATGTGTTTGGAATGCAGAGTATGCAGTAAACATGTAACATTATCATTACACTTGAGAAATGACCACGACAGTTATTTTTAATTTATAGATGAATCTAAAGAGAGAATTCTGTCAGAGGATCTGCAGAAGCAAAGCAGGATGTTTAACAGATGATACACTAGAAAATATTCTGTAATTTGCCTCAGAAAAAAGTAAGGTTTCCTGCTTACAATGGTATCTGCACATATGGGTTCCCACCATAATATGTGTAAAGACAGGAAAAGTAGCCAGACACAGTGGCTCATACCTATAATCCCAATACTTTGAGAGGCTGAGGTAGGCAGAACACCTGCGGTCAGGAGTTTGAGAACAGCCTGGATAACCTGGTGAAACCCTCATCTCTACTAAAAATTAAAAAAAAATTTTAAATTAGCTGAGTGTGGTGGCATGTGCCTGTAATCCCAGCTATTCTGGAGGCTGAGGCCCGAGAATCACTTGAACCCGGAATGTGGAGGTTGCAGCGAGTTGAGATTGTGCCACTGTACTCCAGCATGGGTGACAAAGGGAGGCTTTGCCTTCAAAAAAAAAAGAGAGAGAGAGAGAGAAAGGTGAGGACTCAAAATACCATAAACACAAAAACAGCCATCACAGTCAAGTTATAGCCAAACTTTGTGCATCATTTGGTGTAGCTACAGGACCGAATAAATCATACCCGAAATGAATTGAAGGAACTAAAACAACAGTAACCAGTGAAATTTGTTTTATGGGAGGAAGGATTTCACTGAGCTATTAAATCATGCATGGTCCGGCTTTGCTGATTAGAATGATAGTTATTAAATAACTTTATATGCTAAGAAAAAATTTAGACATGTATATTAGACTTTCAAGAGTAACAGACAGGGAGAGAAGAAAAGAGAAAGAAAAGAAAGAAGGAAAGAATCATTAGCTTCCAAATGAGCAACAGGGAGGAGAAATGATGTATGGAATCACTCAGATAGAAAGAAATGTGATCAATCCAAAAATATGCCTCCATGCTGGGCACAATGACTCACGACTATAATTCCCACATTTTAGGAGGCTGAGGCAGGTGGATCGCTTGAGGTCAGGAGTTCGAGACCAGCCTGGCCAACATGGTGAAATCCCATCTCTGCTAAAAATATAAAAATTAGCGAGGTCTGGTGGCATACGCTTGTAATGCCAGCTACTCAGGAGGCTGAGGCACGATTGCTTCAATTCAGGAGGCAGATTCAGCTGAGATCACACCACTGCACTCCAGCCTCAGAGACAGTGAGACTCTGTATCAAAAAGTACACATACATATGCCAAGAAAAATTTTAAAATATAAGAAAAACTTGGTAGTGAAAAAACACAAAATGAAATACAGATTTTATTTCAAATTTATCAGTAATCATAAGAAATATGAATCAACTTAAATGCACACATTAAAAGGCAGAAACCAACAGACTAGAATTTAAAAAATAGTTCTATGCTGTATAAAAAAGATACACTGCAGACAGAAAGAACCAGCTGCCCTCAGAATAGTTCTCCCCTTTCCAAAGTATGGGAAAAGAGGTTAACTAGACAGAAAGCCACATTTCCTGACCTACACTGCATTGAAGTGAGATATTTATGTTTCCACTAATGGTCACTGAGGAGAAGAGAAGTAACTCCTGGGCTATTTCTCATATGAATTGGGTTCCCCATACTTTCACCTTCCATGAGATAAACTTAAGTTATAATAAGTTCCTAGGAGACAATACAGCCACTAAATGAAATGAGCTTGGGTATCTTACTCACCAAATAGGCAAAGCCACCTGTCAGTCAGAGTTACCCATGCAGACTGTGTCTTTACAATGGAAGACATTTGGTAAAACCGCTCTGCCATAACATCTAGTAACTACTGAGACTGAAGCTCTAGGGAAAAGCCAGAATGTCAGTGTGTGCTGGCTGCTTCATGCTGCTTTTACTAAGATATTACAAGAAAGAGATGTGTTTTTGAAAAAAGCATTGTCCAGTTTGCAAGCAGAAATGAAAGTTAGGACATTAAGGAGTTGAAAAAGTCAATCGATTCTAGAGTCCAAAAAGCATAAAATAAGCCTGCAAAAGTCTTTGAGAGACAATAGCCCATCACAACTTCTGAGTTAATTCAAATAATTCAGCCCAGGAGCATGTATCAGATTAATGAAGCTACTTTTCAAACCAAGCTTGTTATTCCAGATAGCCTCATGGTAGTTGCCACTGAGTTTAGAGAGAGGCAGGTTGATAGCAAATTAGAAAAATAAAACAACTTCAGCTTCATGTCTAGGAAAGACTGGTGTGGCTACTACTCACGAATTAACTAGAAACAAATGTATCTGATGTATCTGAACCCTGTAAAATTATTAAAAAATTAAAGGCCGGGCACGGTGGCTCACACCTATGATCCAAGCACTTTGGGAGACTGAGATGGGTGGCTCACAAGGTCAGGAGTTCAAGACCAGCATGGGCAACACGGTAAAGCCCTGTCTCTACTAAAGATACAAAAAATTAGCAGGGCATGGTGGCGCGTGCCTGTAATCCCAGCTATTCGGCAGGTGGTTATGGGGGTGGTACTGAGGCAAGAGAATCCTTTGAAACCGGGAAGCACAACAGAGGTTGCAGATCATGCTATTGCACTCCAACCTGGGCCGTAAGGTGAGACTCCATCTCAAAAAAAAGACTATTAAGAAATTATATGGTGAAAAAATCAATCTGACCTTAAAAGTCTATAACTGCTACAAATAACAAACTGAGCCTCAACCATACAACAGCAGGAAGTGGGCTGATAGCTGCTAATGCCCCTAAGGAGAGTAACCCTACTCTAGATCCAGGTCAGATGGGGACCATGGAGAAAAATGGACAGGGTACTTCCCTCCAGAGAGCAGATTTAAGACCTGGATGAAGAATGTTCTCTTACTACAAGGTTCTTTACCTGCCCAGCAAGATGCTATCATTGACTGTCATGGAGCAGCAGGTTTCTCATTCTTTTCTTTTGAAAATGGTGATTTTGCAGCTAATATACTGTCTCCTTCTACTGTACAAGGCAGCAGTAGGGTTCAAGGTACAAATAGGCTGCCTTTTTGAATGCCACAAGGCCATAAGGAACCATATCTAAGCAGGAAAGAGACCCTAGAATTTGCACAGAATTAAAGAATTAAATGGGCTTTTGAGACCCTGCCTTTGGAAGAAAAGTGAATGCGTTCTCTGTGTGAGAATAAGGAAGCAAACCATATTTCGTGTCCAGATGTAAGGGCTGTACAGCGACTACCAGCTGTTCCCAAGATCCCTGTGCCTTAGTTTCCAAGGTACTCAGCTGCATTCGTTGCCCAGTCTCCTTCACAATCAGGCATAGCCGTGAGACTTAGAGTTGGCCAGTGGAATATAAATCTAAGTGAGATACACCTCTACAAGGCCTAGCCCATAAAACACTCACATACATCATCTCCCACATGATCACGTCTACTTCCAGCCCCAATTCAGAGCCCAATAAGCACTGTTACAGAAGCTGGAAATAAATTACCATTTTGTTAAGCTATTGAAATATCAGAAAATATTTGTCCTAGCAGCTATCCTTGCCTACCTAACACACATGATTAAAACAGAAATATCAAAAGGTTAAAATAGGTAAAAGAAAAATATTTTTGAAAGCAGAGCAACTAGTATAGAAAATATTACCATAAATAAAATGAAATTTTAGGCAAAAAAAAAAAAACAATACACTACAGATAAAAATGAATAATGCATGAGGGGAGAAACAAGCAAGAATATATAACAGTCATGAACTTGCATGTTCCAAATAACACAGCCATAAACAGAAAGAACAGATGAATTTAACAATCTTATTGGAAGAGCTTAACTATTTATAATAGAAATATGTAAAGTAGACAAAATAGAATATCTAGATCAAATGGTCAATAAATCAGTGAAAGAGTATAAATCATGTAAAAGAGCTATAGAACAGTACGCATAAAAATATGCATTCTTTTCAATCACATATTCTTGAAATTAACCGTGAGCCAGATCACAGAGGCAATTTCAACATACTTCAAATTCCAACCATCACAAACGTCACATTTTTTTTTTTTACTGTGATGTAGTTAAATTAGAAATTGAAAATAATGGTTTTCATCTAAAAATGAAAAAGATCCATTTGCAGAGAGTCAGAGCTAGGAAGTAGAAGCAGAGAAAATTTCAGAATAACCATGTCACATTCAACTGAAACTTGCAAAACAATGACATTGATTCTGATGAACTGTGCATATCAACTTAGTAACTCATGTATTTAAGAAAAATTACCTGGGCATATCAAAGATCATGTCCCATACTCTAATGACTAGTGTAAAAGCTAATTAAAGGATGAAGAACAGCAAGTGATAATAAAAGAAAGGACAAACAAGAAAGTGAAAAAAAAATCACAACAGTCTCAGAGCAAGCTGACCTCTTCACATTCTCTGTCTCAGGAAACAACTTTTTAGAAATATTTGCCATCTTCCACTTTATGTGCATCTCAATGCAACAGAAATAGAAAACAAAAACAAACAAAAAAGAATAGGCTGAGAAAAACTGGAAGGGGTTAAGAATAGATTGCTCCCCGCCTAAAAAAAAAAGTTTAAAGTTTAAAAGTTTATAGAGGAACTAAAACTCACATCACATTGGCAGATGGTAAAGACCAGAATTTATCCCAAGGAAAATAATCAGTTATAAGGAAGGGAAACTTAGATGTTTCTTCTAGAATATGGAGAAAGAAAAAAGATAGACATAATAAGATTAAAAAATAAAGAGGACAGAATCCACAATTATATTCTAATAATTACAGATATACTTTAAAAACAGGCCAGAATAGGAATGGAAACATTTAAAATGACATTAAAAAAAATCAAAAAGAAAACATTGTAGATAGCATCAAAATCCCCAGCGTATCTCTTTCTCTTATTTCTCTTCATTTTCCCTTTCCCAGTGTAAACGGTATTTTCAACTTGATGTTGATCCAATTACCAATATTAATGATGGCCAATTCTTACACAGTCCTTACTGTGTTCTGAGCTCTGTTCTAAGAACATTTATATATGAATTCACCCATTCAACAACTCTGAGGAGGGTAGTAACACCATCCCATCTTGCTAAGCAGGGAACTGAAGCAGAGATGAGTTAACTTGCCCAAGATTATAAAGATAGTAAGTTTTGGAGCAAAGATATGCACCCAGATTGTCTGGCACCTAGACCCATGCTTTTTTTCTTGAGAAACTGTGCTCTGTCCCTCAGGCTAGAATGCACTGGTATAATCTGGGCTGGCTGTAACCTCTAGCTCCAAAATTGAAGTGATTCTCACGCCTCAGCCTCCCAAGTAGCTGGGACTACAGACAAGCGCCACCAGGCATGGCTAATTATTTTTGTACTTTTAGTAGGACAGGGTTTCGTCACGTTAGCCAGGCTGCTCTCAAACTCCTGGCTTCATGTGATCCACCCACCTCAGTCTCCCAAAGTGCTGGAAGTACAGGTATGAGCCACTGTGCCCGGCCTCATGGTTTCCATTATGGCACTGTGTCACCTCTATCACTCCTACATGAAAGACCATCACTATACACATTACTATACTTATCTGTATCCACAAGCAACATATTTGTTGGCTTCTAGCAATTGTGTTTAATTAGATTTCTGATGCTATTTATTAATCTTTCCCCAGAGAGAAACCTTTCTGGAGAAATTGGTCCACAATAGTATGGGTAACAGTATGTAATGAAAATGTGTGCCTCTTTGAGCTTTGTCCAGGCATTAATGAGAAATCAGTCCAGCCCCCCAATACTACGGTAGGTCCATTCCTGTCGCCAGCACGGGCCGGGTGAGCTAACCTTGCCAGTTGCTGTGCACCCCTCCATTCTTAACCTATTTTGGTTCTTCTCTTTACGCTCTGGAGTAACTCTTCCAGTAACTTAGTCAAGACAGCTAAATGGAAAGCTTTTCCTCAGTCTTTGTTTTCCACGTTTTTTTTCCCATTACTTCACACTTAAAAGATACCTCTGAGTATAAAAGGTGTGGGTTTCAGCATATTCTCTGCAATATTGTTCACTATCTTTTGGAACTTACTGTAACAGAGGAGAAATCTGACCTCGCTGTGTAAACTCAGAATAACATCTAGCACACACTAAGCGTGAGCAAACGTTAGCTGTGATATTCCCAGTTTTCCACATTAATGGCGAGTTTTCTTTTCATGTGCATGTATCACAAGTTCAATGAGAAAAGCAACTCTTTAGAAAAGAAAAAGGATAGAGGAAGAAAGAATTGGGAAAGAAAAGAGGATGCGAGGGGATGAGACGAGAAGAAAGAATGGGAGAGAGAGGGAGTCTCAGAAATGCAGAGAAAGGCAGGCAGGGCGTGCATGAGGAGAAGCAGAGGGCAGCTGACACTTCCAGGAGACACAGAGCAGTGCCGGGACGTCCCATCCTGTCAGCGCACACATGCAGCCAGCTGTGCCACGTGAAAATCCAGCTGGCTCTGTAGTCTCCTTTCCTGTGGCCACATGGCACAAATGAATCACGCTGGGCAATTTTGCTAAAAGCCAGCTAAGTTACAGACTGCATGTATTGCAAAGAGCATCCTAGGTAGCATTAAAATGGGGAGGGGCACAGAGGGGACGCCACCCTACAAATGTCCATTAGAAGCCACTTCACGATGGCATGCATGTGAAAGCAGCTTGGCCTCAGTGCACGCGCTCCCTCCTCTTCAGCATTTATACACAGCATCTTCCCTGTTCTCCTTGGCTTGAGGATACAGATGTTCCCTATGGGAAGAGCTTCTAGCATCTGCAGTGTAATCGGGTGATCCAGAGCTTTCACCACCTTAAAAAGAGGCCTTGGTACATTTGGTACATCGGGAAACTAAAGGACAGCACTGACTTTAAGAGGCCACACTCCTTTCTGGGATATCAGGTCTACAAAGCATCCCCCAGAAGGGGATGTGGGCGAATTGTGGTTCAGAGCCACCCCTGTTCCAGTTAACCTAAGTGTCACCTGTCATCACTCATGTAGGACCTACCACATTCTTCTCTGCAAAAATTTAAAAAAACCCATTTCGCTCATGTTAAAGACTTTTGACAACCTACCCTCTGTTCACGGAAGGGGAGATTACAGACGTGGCCATATTTTACCCTACTGAGCCCTTTCAAAGTTGACATAATTACTTCTAGTTTACAAACAAAGCAAAGGCCAAAAAATCCTGCAAAATCTGCTCGAAAGTTGTAATTAGAAGCGGGCAGAACTGGGATGGTAGTTCTCCCTCCACCATGAGAAGTCAATTCTCCTGGCAAAACAGAACTTCTGTCTCCAAGCCACAACTCCCTCCCCAGCCCGGAAATGATCCTTGAGCCCAGGAGATTATGAAGGAGCCACATCCATAAATACTTTACTTATAAAAATGTTGTTCTGTCCATGAAATCAAAGCCTTTTATACCTTTTTTCTGTTTTATTCCCAGAGGTGTCCAATCTTTTGGCTTCTCTGGGTGACAATGGAAAATAATTATCTTGGGCTGCACATCAAAGAGTAATACACTAACCCTAAAGATAACTGATGAGCTAAAAAAAAAATGCAAAAAAAATCTCATAATGTTTTAAGTAAGTTTATAAATTTGTGTTGGGCCACATTCCAAGCTGCCCTGGACCACAGGTGCCCACAGGCTACAGGTTAAACAAGTTTGATTTAGACCATTAAAATTTTAACTTTTTTGATGGAATAAAACCGCAGCTAATTTCACCTTTTCTCCTATATCCATCCCCCAGGCTTTGGGTTAAGCAATTTTGACAAGTGAGTCAGGTATGATAGGAACTGTTTCTATATGTGTAGAAAGAAACTACTAACCCAACCACCTGCTCGTTTTCAATTAATGGAACAGATTTTTCTTTCCAAACAGCCACGAGTCCTCTAGAACAGGGATTGGTAAATCTTTTCTCTAAAGGGCCAGATAGTATTTTAGGTTTTGCAAGTATCTCTCAAATACTCAGCTTTCATAGCATGAAAGCAAAAGTGGCCAGAGACAATACATACATAAAGGGGTGTACCTGTGTTCCAGTAAAACTTTATTTACAAAACCAGGTACTGGGCAGCAATTCTGCCCCGAAAAGCACAGTTAGCTGATCACTGTTTTAAGAATAAGAGTATGTGCCCCTGAAGTCTAACAGTCTTATAATTAATAATATGTTTAGGTTCCAATGAATGCATGAGAAGAACAGAGAATGTCGTGCCATCACTTAGAGCATCTGTTGTTTTATTACCCGCTACTTGATGAAGTATACAATAAACAGCAGAACAGTCTCAAAGAATGCGAAGAGTGAGGGATGTGTGGATGGGCGTAGGAGGGAGCATCTGTAAACATTTCACCTTGCAAAATGTGTCTATTAAAGAATCTAAACGTTTAACAGTATTACACTTTGTACATATCAGCATTAAATGGTTTCTGTCATTCTACGTATCTTATTGAACATGAAAAGTTTTTGAAATACATTTTGACATCTCTAGGAATTTACCAAAAATGATCAGTAGACTGAAATAAGAGTTTCTATAGATTACCCATGTATGCCAATACCTGGGCATTTAGGGTGCTCAGAATAGATATTTTCCAACGGGCCCAAAGATGTATTCCCTGATCAACTAGTGATACTTTCCACAATCTAGGAAAAGAAGCTTCTAATCACAAGCCCTATCTTGGCCACCTGGCACATGAGAATAATATTTCTGTCCAGTTCATATGCGTTTGTACTTCAGAAACTCAAAGCAAAACAACATTTCTTTAAGGAAAAGAGAACTATACACTTTCCTCTTTATTGGAGAAAAGAGAGCTGCAAATGAAGACACAGAAATTTGGTGGGCAGAACCGGCATCGTGGAGGTGTGGCAGGCAGAAGTATACACAAAAAACAAAAGAATGAAAACAAGAAATAGACAGACTGCTTACACAAGAGTTAGTAATGAGGCCATTTCTTCCATATCCGGGAATCTTTTCCTAATCTAAACCATAGAAGTAGATAAAAGGTGGTGGGCACTCTATAGAACCACTTCAGAATATGGAAAGAATTACAGGGAACACTATCAGTCAGGGAATTCCAGGATCCTGCTGAGGACAGCAAGTGTGGACCTTCTAGCAGGAATCTGAGTCCGTTTGTCGTTACTGAAGTAATGTTCCATGTTGCCCCGATTCAGTTGCAAGCCTCACTGGGAAGGACGCTCTGTGTGCCAAGAACCCTAGCAAGCACCCGATTTACAGACATGTAAATATTTCTCAACAAACAGAACCCACTAACCAGCAAGAACAAATGAAAAACACAAAACAAAAACACAACCACCAGCTGGCTCACGGATTAGGTTCCTCCAGGGCTTTCAGTTCCACGAATGCGCTGACACTGACAATGACACTGACGATGTCAGAAGATGACATACACCCACCAGTTACTCTTGGCAGGTGCTTCACTGGGCACTTTGCATTCACATTGATTTTTCCCCTTCATCCTCAACATCTTCGAGAAGTACGTATTAGCATCTTCATCACACAAGTGAAGAAACGGAAGTCACATAACTTGAACTCATAAATTAGATGGAGCAAGAATTTGAACCCAAGTTTGACTGACCCCAAAGAAGCATCCACAACTCAATAGTAATCATAACATACTATGACTTCAATGTGCCTATCACAGACAAAAGGAAGGTTGGGGACCAGGGGCATCCTGGCAAAGGATGAAATTCCAGGTACCTAGACAGAATGGGATAAAAGCAAGAAAAATCAGAAAAAGGCAGAGACAACTATAAGAGTAGGAAAAAGCACAGAATACACCTTCTTCTCTCCCACTCTCCCAAGATCGGTAATCATATGCTACGCTGTTCCCTGGAAGTGCAGACATACACAGGGTAGCACATTAATCCTTCAAACACTAACAGATGCTGGCAGGGATTTAGACTGGAATGTATTTACAAAGTGACAAATTATGTTCTGTATTATAGAGAGAGAGAAAGAGCACCCACAAACAGGCTGATAAATGTCAGCTGCAGTCACGACAAACAGTTTATTTTTATTATACTGTAACCACAAATGTTTTTTTTTTTCTTTCCCATTTTTTTTCCTTAGGAGTCCCAAAGATTTATTTGTTGCAGGGAAAAAACAAGATTATATATGACACAAAGTAATAACTGTAAGATCAGATATTCCGGGCACCCTGCCCTCCTGGAAAGCTACAACCAGGCTCAGCCATACCACTAAAAATGCTGCCTTCTCCAAAGCCCAGTAAATGGTTAATAAATCAGAACTGATACAATGCCTTGTAATTAGATACAGCCTTAGTTCACAGACTAACCAATTGATAGACAATATCCAATTCCCCCTTTAGTGGCTATCAGGAGAGTAGAGTAACTATTAAAATAAATTTAATGGCTGTGACAGGTAAGAAAATATACCAGAAGCTAAAATGTAATCAGTATATCCAAACCCAAAATAAAATTACAGTCTTCGCTGCAAACTGGGTCGCTGGAAGGGAGGCTTATGGATGGAGAGCGACATCCACAGGCCAGGAAGGGCAAGGTCACTAGCTTCTAAAGGAACCTTCGACCTTGAAAACAAGATTGAGAAGGGTTCCGGGCCAAGAAAAAATGTAAGCATTTATTATTCAATTGTTTTGACGAATTCCTCTTGCCCACTTGGTCAGTAAGATGTCAGCAGGAGTGATGGGCATTCTTCAGGAAGCCTCACAACAAGACAGCAGAGACAGCCTGGGGTCTCCATGTCGGGTTTCCCACCCAGGCCCCGGCTCTAACTCTGTATGTGACCTTGGGCAACTTCCTACTCTCCATCCTGCTCCCACAGGACTTCACGGTCCCGGCTGTAAGCTAGGGGTCTGGCTCTCATGGTGTTGCTAAGATCGACTCTAGAGTCCCATTTCCTGCTTCTAACAGGTTGAGGGCTGGCAAATACAGGAGGGTTAATAGAAGAACATGAACGGTAGTGGTCAAGTATGTTTAGAAGAAAGGGGAATATTTTACCTTCTGGGACTCTCAGATGCGGATTTCTTATAAAATCATTGCAAGTTAAAACTCCCCTGGCCCGGAAGAGTAGCTCATACCCATATTCCCAGCACTTTGGGAGCCCAAGGTGGGAAGATCACTTGAGTCCACCAGTTCAAGAACACCCTGGACAACATGGCAAGACCTTGTCACTACAAAATTAAAAAAAAAAAAAAATTTAGCTCGGCCAGGCACAGTGGCTCACACCTGTAATCCCAGCAGTTGGGGAGGCCCAGGTGGGCAGGTTGCCTGAGGTCAGGAATTTGTGAGCAGTCTGGCCAACACAATGAAACCTCATTTCTCTACTAAAAAAAAAAAAAAAGACGGGCTTGGTGGTAGATGTCTTTAATCCCAACTACCTGGGAGGCTGAGGCAGGCGAATTGCTTGAACCACGGAGATGGAGGTTGCAGTGAGCCGAGACTGCTCCACTGTACTCCAGCCTGGGCGACAGAGCGAGACTCCATCTCAAAAACATAAAAATCAAATAAAAAATTCAGGGCCTCTCATCTACATCCCTTTACCTGGTAAAAGGTTGTGTTTTTGTTGCTGTTGATTCCCACAATGAAAATTTAAGTTACTCTTAAAAATCTTACAGGTATCTTTTGTAGCTTTTGAAACTTTTGATATGTAAAATGTATTTTTTAAATCTTGCTTTAACATATAAGCTGTAAGATGCTGAGAAACTCACATTCTAACTCATTTTAAGTCTTTTTATCTTCAGCTCCAAGATAGATTTAAAAGAAAAACAAAAGTGTTTCATTGATTTCCTAAGTATAAACTATCGATCCTTTATGTTTTTTTCTAAATGTTCTCCTTATAGCAATTTGGAGACCCTAATAATTAGTGTTTTAATAAGAATTAAGCACAGCAGAAACAAACTTAATTTCCATATGCTACATTACAAATTAGCCTGAAAGCTTTAAAGGTTTTTATGTTAAATGCTCCAACTTTTTGTTCAATACTTCTTCAAAACTGAAAAGAATATTGGAACAAGTTGCCAAGCAAACCCAGGCCTTCTTTTCAATTATCAATGAAATGGAGATATGTGTTCACCTAGCAAGCAATGCAACTCACTATAAAATGATAAATACATGGTATGGTAAAGTTGTAAGAAAAGAGACGCTCAGACACTGCTAGAGGAAGTGTATAAATGAGAAGAAGCTTTCTCAAGAAGTGTATCAACTTGAATTTCAACTTCTTCTTTAGCCCAGGTAAAGCAGCAACCTTGCTCAGGACTGTAAAAAATGAAAAACATAATCTGTGCCCATCAATAAGGGGTTCATTTAACAAGTTATGAAGCTATAATGTAAAGTCAGTAAAACTGTACTGCCAAAGAGTATGTATGGATACAGAAAGATGGCCACAATATGCCAAGAAAAAAAAAAAATCAGACCACAGTGCGATTTCAACTTTATGAAATATAGATAAACATATTTGAATTTTAAAAAGACAGGAAGATCTACACAAAATTCACAGTAATTGTTCCTGACACATGGTACTATTTTTCCCTCCTCATTTGTATGTATTCAACTATAATTTACACACACACACACACACACACACACATTACTTTTTTTTTTTTTTGAGACAAACTCTCACTCTGTCGCCAGGCGCCAGGCTGTAGTGCAGTGGCCCGAGCTCAGCTCACTGCAACCTCTGCTTCCTGGGTGGTTCAAGCAATGCTCCTGCCTCAGCCTCCCAAGTAGCTGGGACTACAGGCACGTGCCACCACGTTCAGCTAATTTTTTTTTTTAATAGAGACGGGGTTTCACCATGTTGGCCAGGATGGTCTTGATCTCTTGATCTCATGATCTGCCCGCCTCGGCCTCCCACAGTGTTGGGATTACAGGCGTGAGCCACCGCGCCCAGTCTTTTGTTTTTTTAATATAGAGTCTTGCTCTGTTGCTCAGGCTGGAGTGCAGTGGCGCTATCTTTGCTCACTGCAACCTCCACCTCCCAGGTTCAAGTGATTCTCCTGCACCAGCCTCCTGAGTATCTGGGATGACAGGCATGTGCCTCCACATTTGGCTAATTTTTATATTTTTAGTAGAGATGGGGTTTCATCATGTCGTCCAGGCTAGTCTGGAACTCCTGACCTCAGGTGATCGATCCATCTTGGCCTCCCAAAGTGCTGGGATTACAGGCGTGAGCCACCCCACCTGGCTATAATTCTTATATTTAAGAAAATAACTGTATTATTGTGCAACCAAGAAAAAGAATTCATTTTCACAATTCTAGTTTAATCAAACTGATCCATTTTGTGCGTGAGTGTGTAATATACGTGAATGAATTTACTGCTGCTGTCAGCATTTTTTCTTTTTCTTTTTTTTTTTTTTTTTGGTAAGTACAAGGGGTTATCTTTCATTAGAAGAACTGATGATTAATGAGTGTTGAGAAGACACTTGCCAATTAGATTTCTCTGTATTATTAAAAACTTTACCCTGTGCACGATTTTTTTTTTAAAAAAACAAAGAACTAGTTCCAAGTGTATCCAGAAAGATGAAAAAGTTCTCTTGCATGTGGTGCACGTGTGTGTGTTCTGCCCAGCCCTAGAGCACAACTCCACTTCTCTGGGAACAGGTCCCCAGGTGTGCTGGTGACAAAGAGGAATAAATGACCTTCTCTTACTCAAGGCTTCCATCCTTCAGACAAGAAAACAG
The DNA here is from genome assembly GCA_004027715.1 of Plecturocebus donacophilus. Lineage (NCBI taxonomy): Eukaryota > Metazoa > Chordata > Mammalia > Primates > Pitheciidae > Plecturocebus > Plecturocebus donacophilus. Next base: position 59,009 of record PVKP010005784.1, on the reverse strand, counting down.
GCACAGAAGTCAGCTTAACTGAGTTTGATTCCCAGCTCTGCTGCTGGTTAGCTATTTGGATGCTGGGTGATTAATTCACCAAACTCCCATAGATCTAGTGAACTGGGAGTAACGCCATACACCCAGCAAGAGTGCAGCAAGCATTAAGTTAGATAATAAATATACAGCACCCAGCACTGTGCCTGGCATGTGGAAGTGATCCATAATCACGGCTAGTGTTGATAATAACAATCATAACAACAATATAAGCTTATCTCCTACCCCACAAAGTTGTGAATATTAAGATACATGGAAATGTTTCGCATAGAATAAATACTCCATAAATATGTCCCAGACCACGTTTTCTCTGACTATGCCCAATTCTATCCCCCCAAATCAAGGTTATGTTAACAGTACAAAGACAATGTTCCAAGAAAGCTACAGATTAAAGGGACCAAGGTGGTCTCCTATCCCCGTTGATTCAATTAACCGAAATACAAACGTTACTGGGAAGAGAGGTGGCTATGTGGGGAGCAGCGGGATGGTGCAGTGCAGGTTCCTCTGCGATCTGTAGTGTGTGTGGTGTTGGGAAAAACACATACCTGTGCTATTCCCAAAATCAAGTGTCCACGGAACCCAGCATGTTCTCTGTGCTACTCACTCCCACGCTGGCAAGACATCACTATCTAGAAAACCCAGCTAGCCACTCACATGACTCCCTCCGTAAGGAGTACTGTCAGACATCAGGGACTTCTCAGCAGTGATTCAAAGATTCAAACTTGGGGCCTTCAAGGGGAGTCTATGCCTGGAGTCCCCTGGCCAGCATCCCTGCCTAGGCCTTCTAGAAATCCACCCCTGTATCTTGAAAAATGGATTTCAACAAATGCAAATAGTCTTGAGGCAAAGTTGTACATGGCCATAAAAAGGTAGGTGTCATTTAGGAACTGGCCATTTAAGCCTTGATTGGGTGAAGATCTCAGACAACATACCGTGTGGCGAACTTTTGTTTTCACGTGATTGTCTTTCCATGTGCACGTCTCTGTCCCAGTGCCCTGCTCCTACCCCCCGCCACATTCAGAGCACTGGAGATCAGGTCTAGGGTACCGACGCACACGGACTAGAGATGCGGAACGTCTCCTCCCTTCCAGCCTGGGGACAGATTTTCTCATAGGTCCACAAATCCACAGGAAAATTAAGCATTTTAAAACAAGGCTTTGGAGCTTTATTACTTAAATAGGTTGTGCTCTTATTTTAAATAAATTTTGAGTATTCTGAATCTGTGAAACATAGATCAAGGTACGCATACACTAGAAAAAGAAATGTATGTTATATGTGTATATGTTACATATATTATGTAATGTGCATATGATTCACACAGATATACATATCACATATGCATTTATATTTATATATATATATATATATATACATACATACACACATATGTATGCACACATTTTGTATACACAGCCACACACACAGAAGCAATGACTAAACCAAGAAAAGCAGTTTCCTAATAGTTACTATAGGGTGACTGGCAGATGGAAGCCCACTATACTATTTTTTTTTTTTTTTTCTGGGGACAGAGTCTCACTCTGTCACCCAGGTTGGAATGCAATGGCTCCACCTCGGCTCACTGCAATCTCCACCTCCCAGGTTCAAGAAATTCTCCCCACTCAGCCTCCCAAGTAGCTGAGACCACAGATGTGCGTCACCACTCCAGGCTAATTTTTGTATTTTTAGTAGAGACAAGGCTTCACCATGTTGCCCAGGTTGGTCTGGAACTCCTGACTTCAGGTGATCCGCCCACCTTAGCCTTTCAAAGTGCTGGGAATTACATGCATGCATCACCACACATAGCCATCTTCTGTGCTTTTGAAGACATATGAAAACTTAATCAAAAATATAATCCAAAAGTTTTTAAGACAGTCATCTAGAAAAATGCAAAACATGAAAAATAGAAAACAAAATTAATTTAACAGAATAAGAACACAACAACAGGTAATTAAAATAGTTTACCTAGTTTAAGAATATTCTTACACTGAGTCAAAAACAAAATCCAAATGTTTATCAGGAAAAATATAATAAAGAAGTCAGAAAGATTAAGAACAAAACGTGATTCAAAGTCCCAAAAAAGTGGCTTGCTGGGTATTTCTAAGCATCTGAAAAATAATGGTCTCTTCAAAACCGGAAATGTTTTCCAGTTGTAATTGCCAGTTTATACAGTTTTTCAATACATCATCAAAAACCAGCCTCAAAATTAAACTGCAGTAATGAGCGGATTAATGGGCTTCATAGCCATTAATGAAATAAAGTGCCTGAGTCCCTCTGGAAAGTCATTTGACAATATGTGCAAAGTCTATGGGTTTCAGTCACATACCTAAGCACCTGACCAAAAAAAAAAAAAATTTTTTTAAACACATCAGCAGACACTGTCTTCTCGCTACGCCAAGCAAAAAGAGATTAATCCCTTTATTTCTGGTGGGGGGTGCCGGGGTGGGCACCAGCAAATGTTTCCAAACAGATGTTTACAAACAGAAGGTAACTGATAAAAACCCAAACACAAAGCTGCATTGTCTTCCCTGATTCACAGATGAACCCACTGGAACTACGGCAAAGAGCCTTCCTGGAAAACATCCAGGAATTAAAAGGTGCAAACAAGCTGCCTAATACCCTTGCGTAGACTGAATTCTTATGAAGAAAATAAAGTTTATTGTCTGGAAAGAGAGAAAGCATGAGGAAGGCAGTAAAGCGATGGAGGTGAACAATTAGACAGATGTTCACTTAAGGAAATAAAGAGAACAGAAGAAGCCATCACCGAGGAATTTTACGAGAATCTGACAACTCGGCACCACATCAAGGGCAAGGGTAAAGTGAACGCCACCAAAGCCCAGCCTGTGCAACTTGGCGCTAACTGCTGACCCAGCGGATCCTGCCTGCAGCAGGTGATGCGGCTCTTAGGAAAGGCAGGTGAGCCTGCTCCCTTCAGTCAGTTCCTAAGTTCTTCTCCAAGGTGAGCCACGGACTGCAACTGTTGAGGAGAGCGAGCCGCATTTCTAATCGTGGTAATATTACTGCAGATAATGGCAAAGATGATAACAATTCATTATCCCCAAGTCTTTGTATATTGGCAAATTCCTTGGTAAATACCATGACTATAGCAATAGATTTTTTCAGAAAGTCTTTGGGTTGCTAATCCTGCCCCAGCTGGCAAGAGGAGGAAGGACAGAAAGGTGCTACATATTGAACATCTCACAGTGTCACTATGGCTGCATGATCCTTACTAATCAATAGATTTGGTGAACTGTCTTTCTCTTGGCTTGCACCCCTAGAAGGCTCACAGCCCAGCTATGGCATCTGTTCACAGCTTCTGGCCAGTATTTCTGGACAGCCCTTTACCTCTCCATTTACCTGATTTTCCCTTCATCTCAAAAGCCTCATTTGTGTCTTTTTCTGCTATAGTATAATACACGGACCTCAACATAAACAATCTCAAATCCTCTTTGCAAAGCAGCAAAGAATAGTTGCTAAGGTAGGTGTTACAATGAAAAGACAGAAAAAAGAAATGCATGGTTAGCTGGCTGGCTGGCAGGCCAGCTGGCTAGCTTGACCACAGATAAAAAGACTAAGGAAAAACAGACAGTATTTTATTTATTCCTCATTAAAAAGTCTGAGTTACATAGTACCATTATTTTACAAAAGAAATAGGAAGAAGTCACCCATTCCAGTTAATTTCTAAGACTGCTTTTCAATTAAGTGAAATATTTTTTAAACATTTAAAGAATAAAATAACCTATAAGCTAGTGCTATGATTGACCTCTTCTCTATACTCCTATCCAGTTCCTTTGTAGAGGTGATATTCAATCAACCACAAGTTAAGAAGGATCTATCTAACTCCACTGTATACTTGAAGGATGCAGAATAAATTTAAGATTCATACATTCTTTAAGGATCATATACATTATGGGTACTGCTGGATGTGGAATGCCCTCTGCCCCAAGATGTTCATGCACGAATCCCTGAAATCTATAAATACATTATGTTACATAGCAAATGGTAATTAAGGTTGCAGATGGCATTAAGGTTGCTAATTGGCTCACCGTAAAATAGGGAGATTATCCCAGATTATCAGAGTGGGCTTCATGCAGTTACAAGATTCCTTAAAAGCAGAGGCAGAAGACAGAGAACCAGGGACAGGGCAGTTTGAGAAGGACTTCAGCAACCATCCCTGGCTTCAAAGACAGAGGAAGGGGCCATGAGCCAAAGGATGTGGGCAGCCCCTGGAAGCTGCAAACAGCCAGAAGCCCGGGAAGTTGGTTCTCTCCTAGAGCCTATGGAAAGAAAGGGTGTCCCACAGACACACTGATTTCAGCCCACTGAGACCTATTTTGGACCAATGACCTCCATAACTATAAAGCGATAACTTCTGTGTGGTTCTAAGTCACTAAATTTGAAAAAATTTGCTAGAGCACAAACAGGATAGAAAATACAGTTATGTAACATTTTTAACTTGGGAGGTTTCACATGCATATCCAAACTTCTGGCTCCTGTGAAAAATGAAAACAAAGAAGCCAACATCTGGCCTGCATACGTTCACATTTTGACAATTGGGTAGGCTGAGTGGCAGCTGTTCCTTGGGATGGGGCATGGATCCTCCAGTGCGCCACAATCTCCACCAGGCTCTACTGTTTCCCTGATTCCAAAGCCCTGGTTAATGACGAACTGGCACCATCAGACATTTGACCGGGCACAGTGGCTTCCACCTGCAATCCCAGCACTTTGGGAGGCTGAGGGGGGCAGATCACCTGAGGTCAGGAGTTCCAGACCAGCCTGGCCAACATGGTGAAACCCCATCTCCAGTAAATGTATAAAAATTAGCTGGCCCTGGTGGTGCACACCTGTAATCTCAGCGACACAGGAGGCTGAGGCAGGAGAATTACTTGAACCTGGGAGGCAGAGGTTGCAGTGAGCTTAGCTCATGCCACTGCACTCCAGCTTAGGTGACAGAGTGAGACTCTGTCTCAAAAACAAACAAAAAAAGACATGCTCAGGGAAGCAGGGTTGCTATTTAGGAGGTATGTGCAATTTAGAGCCAGCATCTGCTCCACTTAGTCAGGACTCACGCCATAAATGACTATTTAAATATTTAGAGTAGAAACAGAGGCAGCTTGCTTCCAGAACATTCCTGCCTGCACAGGAGAAGACCACCCTTCAGCCCCACGTGGAGCTTATATGACATCCCCCCTCGCCCCACCTCCAGGGGCCAGGCACAGTTTTATGGCCAAGGTTCCAATGCGGCCAGGCATACCATAGTTTCTTATCTTACACAACTGCCAGACAGCGGGTACTTGTTTCTGTACAATTATTATCACTTTTCTCAAACTCTTGTAGCACAATAAAATAAAGGGGTTTAAAGGAAAATTTATGTGGGCTGTAATTTAGCCTCTCCGTATTGTATTCTGGGAGCAGTGTTTCTGGGGGATGTGAATCTCTCCTCTGAACTAGGAGGATCTCTGTAAGCTCTTGGTATGTGCCTAGAAGAACACACTACACTGTAAGAAAATGAGGTGGGCATGATTACAGGGCTGATGTGATAACCACTTAAAAAATTCATCCATCCAATAATCACAGGAAGAGATGTTCAACATCCTTAGCGATCAGGAAAATCCAAATCAAAACCACAATGCAATACCACTTCACACCCAATCAAATGACAAGGACTCAAAAGAAAAATGACAGCAAGTATAGGTGAGGTTACAGAGAAATTGGGACCTTCAGACACTGCTGGTGAGAACGTAGACTGACGCAGCTGCTGTAGAGAATTGTCTGCTGGCTCCTCAAAAGGCTAAACAAGGAGTTACACGTGATCCAGCAACTCTGCTCCTAGGAGCATATCCCCAAAAAGGAAAACCTATGTCCACACACAACTGTGTAGACAAGTGTACCTGGCAGCATTATGTACAATAGCCAAAACATGAAAACAACTCACACGTCCATGAACTGAACAGATGGATGAAATGTGGTACAGATCCATACAATGGATCATTATTCAGCCCTAAAAAAGGAAGTAATGATACACCCTACAACATGGATGATCCTTGAAAACAGGATGCTAAGTAAAAGAATTCAGATACAAAAGGCCATCCCTATATGATTTATTTATACGAAAAGTCTAGAATAGGCACATCTATATATAAAGAGAAAGTAGATTAGTAGTTGCCTGGGGCTGGGACAGAGGTTGAGCGTAGAGAGGAAAAGGAGTAGGGAAAAGGATGCCAGCCAAGGGGTTCTTTTTGGGAAAATGGAAATATTCTAAACTTCACTATGGTGACAGCTGCACAACTCTGAATATACTGAAAGCACTGACCTGCACATTTTAAATGAGCGAAGTATACGGAATCTGTATTATGTAAAGTAGTTTGAGAAATAATTTACAAACCTCTGCTCTCTAAGAATTTCTAGTAATAAACCAACTGAAACATAGCTCACAACTGATAGAGACATATCAGGCAACTCTTGGGACTCTGATGAGATTGTGGATTGAGAAAATTATGGTATACCCATACGACAGAATAGTGCCTAGCTGTTCAGATCGTGGTAAGAAACAAACTTCACTGACATGGTAAAATGTTTACAATTCACCATTAAGTTCAATAAAAAACAGACTACTGGAGAATAACACGCAGTACAATGCCACTTGGCTTAAGAGTATGCAAATACAGGCATATGTATTGTATGGGCATTAGGTGATTTATAGAAGAGAAAACACTTCCATGACACAAACCAAAATGTGAACAGGGATTATTTCTGGGGAGTGAGACTGTGAGCCAAAAGCTGAGCCCAGAAATACAAAATCAACATAGCTCAAAGTTGAGAGTCACTGTTTTCCAATCATTGGGCTTGCTAGAATTATTTCTACACTGAATTCGTCACCCTGAGGCATTGTTATTTCATCCGTGACACTTGCACTCCAAGCGTAATTTCAATCAGTGAAACAATGGCAAATTTCGGTTGGCCGATGAAACATTCGGGAAGGGTGAAGGACGGTCGGAGGTGGGAACCGTTAGGGCTTATGCCACTGCATGGATAAATGGGAAGAGATGTCGCAAGGCTGTGAAGGTAGCCTGCAGCACCAGGCGCTGGATCAAGACAATCAGAGCCATGTAATGTCACATCGGCAGACTAGGACCTCCTCACAGCTTCTCCTAAACTGTGGGGCAGGGATTAAGTGAGGTAAGGACGCAGATGATCTCTGAAAACCACAATATCCCCATGTAAGCATAGGCAATGATATTTGTTATAGCCTCATTCCCAACTGTTAATTAGCTGGATTCTCTTTCCCCAGAATTCATATGCTGAACAACTAACCCCTACTACTACAGCGCAGAATGTGACTGCATTTGGAGGTATGGCTTTTCAAGAGGTGATTATGTAAAAAATGAGGCCACAAAGGCGGGTCCTATTGCAATCTGACTGGTGTCCTTCAAAGAAGAGGACATTTGGATGCAGGAAAAGAAACCAGGGATACGTGCACACAGTGCGGACGTCATGTGAGAACACACGCAGAGGTCATGTGAGCACACATGCAGAGGTCATGTGAGAACACGCGCGGAGGTCATGTGAGAACACATGCGTGGAAGTCATGTGAGAACATGTGCTTGGAGGTCACGTGAGAACACACGCGTGGAGGTCATGTGAGAACACAGGCGCAGAGGTCATATGAGAAGATGGCTGTCTGCAAGCTGAGCAGGGAGACCTCAAAAGAAAGCAACTGTGCTAGCTAGCACCTTGACCTTGGAATTCTAGGCTCCAGAACTATAAGAAAATAACATTTTTGTTGTTCAAGTCATCCAGTCTGTGATATTTTGTTAACGGCAGCCTGAGCAGACCAATACACAGGCCTGTATCTGTAACGTGTCCCTCATTGAGACTTCCTCTTTTCTTGTCTGTTGGGCTGTTTTCCACTGTGATTTCCGACTCTCTGTTGCCTCCATTAATGTATCACCATGCAAACTCACAAACAACAGATGCAAGTCGTTCTTTTGCTCTTGTATTTTGCTTATCGCTACCTGACCCATCTTCCTAATTTCTCAATTTAAACATCACATCAGGGTCAGGCACTCTGGCTCGTGCCTACAATCCTAGCACTTTGAGAGGAAGAGGCGGGTGGATCTCTTGAGCTCAGGAGTTCAAGACCAGCCTGGGCAACATCAGGAAACTGTTTCTATTGAAAATACAATAATTAGCTGGGCATAGTGTCATGCACCTCTAATCCCAGCTGCTTGAGGGACTGTGGCAGGAGGATTTCCTGAGCCCAGGAGGCAGAGGTTGCAGTGAGTCTTGATTGCACCACTGCACTCCACCCAGCCTGAGCAACAGAGACCCTGTATCAAAAAAGTAAAATAAACACCACATCAGTACCTAAATCAAGCTCTTTGCCTCTGTGATTCTTTTCCTCCTATTCCCCTCCCTATTACCAACAACCAATCCCCCCAACGCCACCCTTAAGCTATCAGCTGGGATGGCTCTTTGCCACCGTTTCCCGGATATAAGTGGCATTACAGAGGCAGCTTGAGTGGTACGTAATCTTTCAAATTCCAGCTTCTCTACTTATAGCCCTCTTTATTACGGTCACAGTACATGAAATCTCTTTTGGGCTTCTGCCTTGTTAAGAAGAAACACAGCTACAGCCCAGCAGCAAAAGTATTTTCACGTGGTATCCAGACCTTCGGGGCCCAGCTTTGTTCCCATTGCAGGAAGCAAAAATAAAAGAAGTAGTTCCAAGTCGGAATTAAACTAGACTCGAGCTTTGTGGGTTAGGGGATAAAAGCAGAAAGGTAGATTTTTAAAGAGAAAGTTTTATATTCCTTTAAAACTTGAGCATGATTTTAAGAGAGTCATATTCTTGTCCTTTCAGGAGAGCTTTCATACAGTTAAACAGAATAAGACCATAATCCATATTGTTTTATGGAGAATCCACTTTTAAGATATGTACAACATTTAAGGAACGTTAAAGACGACGGAAATTGAATTCCTTCCAGAAAAGCTTTAAGTCGAGATAAGAAAAAAGGCCAGAGGTTAGAAATATTTCTAAAATTATAATCAGAAATTGCCAGGGCAACTGTGTAGCAGCCTCATGAAGTGTGGTATAAATTATTTTTCTTGACCTTTAATAAGATAGTAATGCAATTAATTTCTAAAAAAGATAAAAGTGAAGCATATTTTCAAGCAATCTGGAGAATACAAGTTCATTTGTTTATTCGATGAATATTGGAATATCAAGTGTCTCCTTGGGCTTGGGACTGGGAAGGTCAGAAAGACGTAACACCCCTGAAAGGCTTATGAACATGGAGGAAGTGGGGTTCTGAGGAGGGACAGGAATGATGTGCATGTAGGGGGACATTGTGGGGACAACAGCCTGGCTTTATGAGCTGTCAAGAGTGCTATGCCAAAGACACATGCAGGTGCAAATAATGTGGGACTAACACCAGCGACAGATAGTTGAATCTGGACATATGGATACAGGAGTCAGGGATGGATGTGATGATGGAAATATTGGGACTGGGTGCGATCTACAGGGGAAGGAGAATTGCCCAAAGGGAGGAAGAGTCAGTAACACAATTGTGGAGGATACTGACATTTAAATGATGGAAAGAGAATGGAGGGAGAGGAGGAAGGGGATGTTTAAAAAGAGAAGGAAGACAAAGTTTAAAAGAAGCTAAGGCTTCATTGTGACAATGACAGCACCCCTGTGAATACACTAAAAACTGAACTGTGCAGTATGTGAATTATATCTCAATAAACCTATTACCCTCACAAAAATGCAAAAAAGAGATAGGACCGCCAAGTGTGGTGAATCACACCTGTAATCCCAGCACTTTGGGAGGCCGAGACAAGACAGATCACCTGAGGTCAGGAGTTTGAGAACAGCCTGGTCAACATGGTAAAATCCTGTTTCTACTTAAAAAAAAAAATTGCCAGGGGTGGTGGCAGGCTCCTGTAATCCCAGCTACTTGGGAGGCTGAGGCAGGAGAATCGCTTGAACCCAGGAGGCAGAGGTTGGAGTGAGCCAAGATCATATCACTGCACTCCAGACTGGGCAACAGAGCAAGACTTCATCTCAAAAAAAAAATGAGTAACAAAATAGGTATGACCGATAAGCATAGTTTTCATGTTCAATATCAATACCCATTATTAGTCACATATTTCAAATTTTTTTTAAGTAACCCAACAAAACATCACTAGGTACTCAAACAGAAAATTTAAAAGACCGACAATATCAAGTATTATTGAGGATGTAGAGGAACTGGACGCTTAAAACACTGTTGCCAAGAACATAAAATGGGACGACCACTTTGGAGAAATAGTCGCCAGCCTCTTACAAAGTTAAACACAGCCCTAAACCTACCACCCACTGATTACACTCCAGAGTATTATCCCAAGAGAAATGCTGACGTATGTCCACACAAAGACTTGTGCATAAATATTCCTGGTGGCTTTGTTCACACTAGCATCCATTTACAGCAGCTAAAAACTGGACACAACCCAAATGTATATCAGCAGGTAATAGGTATTTAACAACATGTGATTTCTCCACACATTGGAATACTACTCACCAATGACAATGAGTGAGCCGCTGCTACAGGTAGCAGCATGGGTACATCCCAAAGTCATCAAGTGGAGTGTAAAATCGCACTTACCTCAAATTCTAGAAAATACAAATTCATCAACAGTGACAGAAAACGGACCAGGGTTTTCCTAGAGCTGGGGCTGTCTGGATTGCAAAGAGTCATATACCACAAAAGGGGCATCTGAAATCTTTGAGGTGACGGAAATGTTCTGTTTCGTGATTTTAGTGGTGGTTTCATGGGTATGTGCATCTGTCAAAATGCACTGAATTGTATATTTAAATGGATGCAATTTATTGTACATAAATTAGACCTCAACAAAGTTGATCAAACCAATCCAAGCAAGCAAGCAAAAGGCATGTGTCAAATGCCTCAAATTTTTCTTTAAAAAATATTAAAGTGAGCATTCAAATGACCCACTGTTTCCAGAATTAATAAAAACAGTATTAATGGCATTTCACTGAGTGTCTACCCATATCACAAACGGTACAAGGGACTTCCCATGCATTACTTCACTTTTTCTTTTTTTCTGGAGCCAAGCTCTTGCTCTGCCACCCAGGCTGAGGTAAGGTGACGCGATCACAGCTCACCGCAGCCTCGAATTCCCAGGGTCAGTCAATCCCCCCACCTCAGCCTCCCAAGTAGCTGGGACTACAAGTGTGCCATCACATCCCACTAATTTTTTGGTTTTTTTTTTTGTAGAGATAGGGTTTTGCCATGGTGCTCAGGCTGGTCTCGAACTCCTGGGCTCAAGCAACCTGCCCACCTTGGCATCTCAAAGTACTGCAATTAAAGGTACGAGCCAGCGTGTCCAGCCTTATTTTACTGAATGATATTAGGTTGGTGCAAAAGTAACCGTGACTTCTGCCATTAATTAAATAAGACTGAAGTCTCTATTGGACAGATGAGGAATATGATGTCCAGAAAGGCTAGCTTGCTAGAGATTGTGTGGAAGTTCTATGGCTCTGAGGCCCGCACCCTGTACACCCCTACATACTGCTCGTCAACCATGAGACTGATTTGACAGTCATACTAGCAGTAGCAATAACCATAGTCAACTTTATGAGTTAACAACACCCAGTACAATCTCCTAAGTACTTCAGGTCCATTAAGCACTATACTTTCCATAACCATCTTATCAAAAGGGGACTATGATTAGCTCCTTTTTTCACCTGGTGAAATAGAAGCTTGCTCAGAGAGGTTAAGTGAATTTCCAGAGTTCCCACAGCGAGGAGGTGATAGGGCCTGGAAGCCCATGTTCATCACATTAACTTGTTCAGACATCTTAAGAAGGCCTGACAGATCAGCAAGAGTTTGATGCACTTTTCCCTATTTTAAACAAGGAAAAAATGAGAAAGTACAGCTTTATCGGGGCCAAATGTCAACTGAGTTGGGAGTTGGAATGGGGAATTCTTTTCAGATAATTCCTTCCCTTCTAATGAGGTATGTGTGTAAAAACCAGTTAAGTGCCCAGTACACAGGCACTCATCAAAAGTGGGGTTCCCTTCTGCAGCCAGTATCTACAGAACTAGGGGAATAATAGCCAGGCTCTGCTGAGTCGCATGAGAGGCAAAGACTCCCATTCACAGTAAAGGTGAATGGCATTTCCTGTGTTCATTTAAAAAACCGTGGTATAGACCCAGCTATCTAAGCAGAAACATAGGAGCACAAGTTTCTTTTGGTAATTCCATCATCCTTGCTGGAAATCACTTGAAAATGGACACTGGGAGCTAAATTTATATGATCTATTTATTTAAGCAAATACATTTCAAATTAAAGAAATACAAAAGTGTCAAATGCAGATTTTAGAGAAATTAAGTGGTGGGTGCTATCACTTACCAGACCACAAAGAAATGCTTATCACCTGGAGTCCTCTGAGCTCTGCATATTTATTCATCGTCCTGTCAAAACGCTGCCATTCATTCATAAATACCAGCCACTCTCCCCTGCACCTGCCTGAGAACAATGCTCAGTCTGGTGAAACGCACTAATTATGCACCTTCACCCTCTGCCCTTAGGATGATATACCTGACTGTGGTGAGGAAGAATAATGATAGAGTTCTGAAACACTTCTTGGTGGTGGGGAGAAAGAAAAGAAAAGATGGGGTGATGTGGGAGGAAGGGGCAGGCATGAGGGGCAGAAAAGGAGTAAGGGAGGAAGGTGAAGGAAGGAAGAGCTGGAAGCAACTAGATTTAGACTGCGTTGCTCCAACCAAAGGTCACTGTCCTTGTCATCACTGTCACTGTCATCATCATCATTTCTCAGCAAAAGAGAAACTTCCCAAGGCCCAAACTGGTGTCACATTAACATTAAAGCAGCTACATGACAAAGAAGTGACAGCAAATCACTCCTTTATCCCTCGGTGTGTCCAACAAAGTTTAGGAACCGACGGTTATATCCCAAATGAATCACCATTAAGGAGGTCCCTAGCTGGATGCATGTCCACATATAAATGTGCTAAATATACGGAAATATACCAAAACACTGTCCATGAAGCTACGTTTCCATATCCTGCCCCTTTAAAGATTTACCTCCTCTCGGCACCTGTGCTAGATTTGCCATAATGAAGGCTCAAGGGGGATGCACCCAGAAGCATTCAGACCCAGCTCAGAGTATCCTGTTACATGTTAAGAAGCGAGGAATATAAAAACAAGGGATATACATCTTCAGGTCCCACCAAAAATGGTGCCTGTTGACAGCTGGTCGTCAGTGATTGATTGAGAATTAATATGGAAATGGAAGCACGAGAAAAATGAGGACCTGTGCACCTAACATTTAACGTGCCTAGCAGCAAGTAGTCAAGGAACGTGGCGGTGGATTATGGATGACTTTGCTCCATCAGCACAGCATCATGGGTGACAAGCAACTTGCAAAAGCGCAGGGCACACACACAGAGTAAGAAGATCCTCACAACGGGCACACTGCTGAGAGCACACAGAGGATACTCACCAGGCAAACACAGTCAAGGTGCCAATGGACAATCACCCATCCCGCTGTTGTCTCGTGAGGCTCATGTTTAAAAGAAAACAAAAGAAAAACAAGCCAACTTGGCAGTGGGAGTGCTGTTTGGCCGACTAGATGAGCATGGTTCACGCCAAAGGAAATACAAGGTGTCCTGAGCAGTTTTCTCTATGTGCTGAAATACCTTTATGGTCATCTGCAAGGGTGCATCCTAATATGAGTTTATAGCTCCAAGAAGGTGCTACAGTTTCATGAAATGAACTCAGATCCTGAAGCACAAAAGGGCTCATCCGGGTCCCCTCACTAGGAGAAATATGTGACTCTACTGCTATTCCAACATCGCGGTGTCAAAGACAAAATGATGGTAGGCTGGGACAAGCTGGTGGCTTGTGTTAGGTACCCTTTCAAATCTGCAGCGTTAGGGAGTAATGGTGCAATCTCTGGGTACAAATGCCCCCGGGTACGGTGGAAAGCATCTCTGAGAATCAGATTCTGATGCCAGAAGTTCCATGACTCACTCCTTTTTTCTGGGCTTCCACGTCTCGTTTGGCTGGAGGTCATGCCTCTGGGCTGGAGGCTTTCAGTGCTCTCCAAACACCCATGTGCTCCTCATATCTCAGTCTCTCTCACAATTAGATAGGGGCAGGGACTCGCTCTGGCCAACGGAAGGTTAATGGAAGCAACCAATGCCACTTCGAAACCTGCCCATAAAAAACCCTGCTTCACCCTCTGTTACAGAGTCCTTGACTTTGGACACCCTTTGTTTTACCTGTAGCTCCGAGATAGTGGAGTCCCCTTCAGTCTGCCTTCCTGAGTAGCTGTATAGAGTGGACCTTCCTGCCAACTCACGCTGGATACACAATGAAAGCAAGAAATCAGCTTCGGTCATATGAAGATATTGAAACGTTGCAATATGTTTGTCGTAGCAGCTGACACTTACATAACCTGACTCAAAGACCCTGACAAGTCCCCTCAAAAGTCAGTTTTTTGGTAAGGTAAGCATTCAGCCTTCCTCAGATTTTCAATTATTTGTATTTCTCTTTTAACTTTTTAAAAAATTTTTTGAGACATGGTTTCACTCAGTTGCCCAGACTAGAGTGCAGTGCAGCCTTGATCACTGCAGCCTTGATCTCCCAGGCTCAAGCAATTCTATTGCCTCAGCCTGCCAAGTAGCTGTGACTACAGGTGATCACCACCATGCCCAGCTAATTTTTTTTTTTTTAAGTAGAGATGAGGTCCTGCTATGTTGTCAAGGCTGGTCTTGGACTCCTGAATTCAAGCAGTCCTCTCACCTCGGCCTCCCAATGTGCTAGGATTACAGGTGTGCTCCACTGTGCCCTGTTAACTTTCCAACAATATTCCTCCAGATTGTGGAGAGGCAAAACCCAATAGAGACTCATCTATTTGGCCTCAGACATGCCCACATCCTTCAGGAACACTGACCTGCTGCCCATGGAGGTTTCCATGCTCTGTGCTATGTTTCACCTGTGTGTCCTTGCTCACCTTTCCCAGGAGGTTTCTCATGCATTTCCCACCTAGCCCATCTAGACTTATCTCACACATCACTTCCTGTCCACTCCCTAAGTGAGAATAGTGATTCAGAGCTCCAGGTGCACAGATGCTAAGAAACTTATGGTTTTCTGCTGAAATGTTTCCAAACTGCTCTCCCCGCAAAATAAAACATACCGCTCATATCGAGTACAAGCTTAAAAGAATGAGTTAAGACAGGCCGGGCTCAGTGGCTCACACCTGTAACCCCAGTATTTTGGGAGGCTGAGTCAGGCAGATTACAAGGTCAGGAGATCAAGACTTTCCTGACTAACACTGTGAAACCCCATCTCTACTAAAAATTCAAAAAATTAGCCTGGTGTGGTGGCATGTGCCTGTAGTCCCAGCTACTTGGGAGGCTGAGGCAGGAGAATTGCTTGAACCCTGGAGGCAGAGGTCACAGTGAGCCGAGATTGCACCACTGCATTCCAGCCTGGGCAACAGAGCGAGACTCTATCTTAAAAAAAAAAAAAGAATAACATAAAAAGAAAATGAACAAAGATGGCAGATTACTCATATTTATTTTTTAAAATTTTCAACCCAAATCCCACTAAAACAGCAGTAATTACTATCAAACAACAAAGACAATACAAATCAAATATTATTCAGTGTAAAAATTTAAAGTTGAGGCTGGGTATGGCGATTCATGTCTATAATCCAGCCGTTTGGGAGGCCAAGGTGCAAGGATTGCTTGAGCCCAGGAGTTTCAGTGAGACCAGCCTGTGCAACAAAATGAGACCTCATCTCTCTTTAAAAAAAATAATAAGTAATAATAATAAAATAAAGTTGGACGCCGGAAAGCAGATGGACAACTACTAAGTGATGAGATTCAAGAGAACTGAGTCTTAAGCTAGTCATGGAGACAGCCAAGAAGTAACACAATTCCTATCAAAGAGCCAGCAAATGCTCAAAAACTGCGGAACCTGGCACTTCTGAAAATGGGGGTGAAAGTAAACCTTTTAGAAATCTGTGTACCAGCTATGTAAAGCTTGAGAATCCCCCTCCACTCAGCCCAGTCAGGGTACCATCATTTCCTAACTCCAGAAATATGATCTAAGTTTATTATCTGAAGAGACTATAAACCAATGAGAACAGTGGCATGATACTAAAAACACAGACTTCGTAAATGTTTGCTTACTGAATGCAGAGACTCAGCTCTCTCCCCTCACTCAGCTCCAACCTCCCCGAGCCGAATATTACAAGATCCTTCTCTGGGAAATTTGTGCTACCAACAGGAAGGACGCAAACATTCCAGCAGAGGGGTTTTAATAAGAAATAGTCCAGCCAGATTATCCTTCAGAGGAGTCCACAGTTTATTGATCATGGCCATGTGCTAAGAGTTGGCAGCAGCAATTTTGAATTCTACTCTTAGGTACAAACAGACATCCAGAAATCAGAACACTGAGGGAAAGACTGTATCATCAGGCTGGGCACGGGGGCTCACGCCTGTAATCCTCGCACTTTGGGAGGCTGAGGTGGGTTGAGACCAGCCTGACCAATATGGTGAAACACCTCATCTCTACTAAAAATACAAAAAAATGAGTTTGGCGTGGTGACACCCAGCTGTAGTCGCAGGTACTCAGGAGGCTGACGCCGGAGAATTGCTTAAACCCAGAAGGAGGAGGTTGCAGTGAGTCGAGACTGCGCCACTGTGCTCCAGCCCGGGCTACAGAGTGAGACTCCATCTCAAAATAATAATATTAATAATAAGACTTTATCATCAAACACAGTGACCAAAACAAATGAAAGCAATTTTGAGAAGACAAAAAGCATACACAGAAAAGAAAAACTGAAACAATTATCATTAACACAGAGAGATAAAAGAGTAATTTCATTCATGAAACAAGAATAGAATGTTACTAAACAAAAAGGAAATATCGCAAAACCCAAACAAAAAAAGTTCACAAATTAAAAATATGGCTACAGAAAGTAAAAAAAAAAAAACATGGAAAGACTAGAAGAAATATCCCAGGAAGTAACACAAAAGACAAAGATAAGTAGAAGATAAAAAAATTCTGAAACCATCTGGGAGGTCTAGGATCTGAATACCTAAAGTTCTCTTGAAACAGAACAGTCTCCTATTTGGACAGTGGCAAGGGTTTGATGATATGCCTCCTGTGATACTCCCAAGAGAGAAACAGAAATGAAACAGACAGGGCTCACACGGCTTTGTACTCCCTGAAAGTAACGGAGACAGCCACAAAACAGAATGAAAAACTCTGAAGAAAAATTGATTTCAATTCTATAATTCTATCCCTAACAATGAATAAAATGAGGGTGGAACAGAAACATTTTGAAACCTGCAATACACACACACACACACACACACACACACACACACACACACACACACACACACACATATTCCATCATCCTTTTTCAGAAAGCTACTAGAAGACATGCTCCCACAAAACAATAAGCAAACCAGTACAGGAGAAGATGTGGAAGACGAGCTCAAACTCAGGTTACAGGTAAATGGACTTTCCAGGATATAATGTGAGGGCACTTTTAAAGAAAACATCAGCATTCCTGTGCACCAAACAAAAAGGACAGACACCCCAAATTGCAGAAGGTACTACGGCTCCAGGGGAGATTTTTTTTTTTAATAGAAAGAACTCTGAGATTCATATAATCACATGAAAGTTTTACGTTGAGTAAATGATAGGTATATCAAAAACTTAGCAAATTTAACAACAACAACAAAAAACCAGACAAGTATTAATTACGGGGAAAATAAAAGATGGTGCAAGAAAGAAAAATCAACTTGATATGCTACATGGTGTAGCGATGCATACATTCACATATTCATAACAATTTAAACAGAAACCTTCTTAAAAATCATTATGTAACTATATTGATATGATGCAGAAATAAAAAAGATGCCTATCATGATGGGGCATAAAAGTAGAAAAAAGCTAAATTTCCTTCCTATTGAAAAATCTACAGATAATATCCAAGACTAGAAAATGAATAAGTAACAGTTTACATGCAATTACTTAAAACTATATATATGAAGACCCGCTGAATTCACTAAATGAGTTAGAAATGAAGAAAACAGTTGATGCCGGGGACTACTTTAACTTTTTCTGTAAAAATTTAATAGACAGCCGGGTACAGTGGATCATGCCTGTAATCCCAGCACTTTGGGAGGCTGAGGTGGGTGAATCACCTGAGGTCAAGAGTTCGAGACCAGCCTGGCCAACATGGCAAAATCCCATCTCTACCAAAAATACAAAATTAGCCAGGCATGGTAGCACAGCTACTAGGGAGGAAAATCACTTGAACCCAGGAGGCACAGTTTGCGATGAGCCAAGATCGCACCATTGCACTCCAGCCTAGGCAACAAGAAAAAACTTCGTCTCACAAAATAAATAAATAAATAAATAATAGACATACGTGACTCTAATTTTAAACTCTGTGATTGTATGATTTTAACAAAAAGACAAAACAAAAAGAAATAATGAAGAGAGCAGAATGAATGAATGGCATAGCAAAATATAAAAATGAGAGAACAAAAGGGAAATATAGCAGGAATAAAAAGGCGGTAACTTGTAAATATGTAGACAATCACACGTTAGGCTTCAATTATGGCAGCACAACCTAGATTTCTCACCATTTCTATTTTTCTCAACAGAATTCCTGGTAGATTATGGTATTTTCCCATCTCTAACTCCCCAGAAAATTTCAGAGAAAAACAGGCATTTAAAAAAATAATTCTCTGCCATGAACAATTCTCTGGTTACTTGCGGAAACAGCAGAATATCCCTCTGTAAGAATATTTTATATACCCTTAACTCCATTAAGGTAACAATAATAAAACAATTTAACATAAAGACATTTTGTCCCCCAAAGGGCAAGGGAACATAGAAGACAATTTTGCAGGGATAAAACTGCACATTTTTTATGACTGGGGAAAACAACAACTTTGTCTCTATGGATTAAACAAACTATTCAAACTCTTAGGAGCTGGGAATCCATAAGAGCGTCGGTGTCTACAACGCACCTGCTCACCCGGCAGTCTCAGGCAAGGGATATAAATTCGGTTGCCCAATAAGACAGTAAATTTGCATACTGCTTTATTTAATTCACAAAATTAAATTTTTCAATGTTTTGTTTGCATGTGATAACTTCATAGTAGTAGTAACGAGTACACCATGTGAATGCAAAAGACAGTGTCTAAATTATTCGCCATCTCTCCTTTCCCAGAGGCTTTTGATCTCTGTCATATTTGATAAAAATAATTTCGTATATGTTTTAAAAGAAAAAGAAACTGCCATCCTCATCAGCTTGCTTGCTAGATTACTTGATAAAGCATCTTGCAAGGTCTAATGAAGACCTCAGCAAGAGACAGGAAGTTAGCAGGACAGGCTCTGCCAGGAACAGAGAGGGTGCTTCTACAGCAGCTCTACCACCGAGGTTATCTCTGCTCCTTCATGGCAGAAACAAAGCAAAGGGAAATACAATAGCTAAGAAACTCTAGCTTCAAGATTCAACTGTAATTGCTGCAGGCATCTTGGAGTACAGAGACATCTCATTCTGAGCGCTGAGATTCTCTAGCCTAAAGAGCCTAAATTCTCAGAAGGACTTTGCTGGGGCAATGAGGACATGGCCAGGTGGTACTTTTCAAAACAGTTTCAGGGGACTTTTAGGGTGATGAAACTATGCTGTATCAACTGTAATGGTGGATACCTGTCATTATGCATTTAACCAAGCTCATAGAACATGCAATACAAAAAGTGGCCCTTTATGTCCACTGTAGACTAGTTAATAATGTATCAGTATTGGTTTATTAATGGTAACAAATGTGCCATGCAAATGCAAGATGTAACAGTACCCTCAATCCTGGGGCAGGGATCTGGTGGGTACACAGGACTCTATGTATTATGTACTCAACTACTTTGTAAATCTAAAACTGAGCTTAAAAAACACACCTTCAATAGATTCTCTCTAGGATTCCTACCCATTCTTGGCCAGCACATTTACTGGATTTGCTAACACCCCAGTCTTACACAGGTTATAAACTGACTACCTACCAGAAACATGTTTTCTTTGAACTGCAGAGTATTTAAAGAATGTATGAGTTACCAGCAAGTTAAAATTAGGAATATCTTAGGGTCGGGCGCAGTGCCTCATGCCTGTAATCCCAGCACTTCGGGAGGCCAAGGAGTGGGGATCACCTGAGGTCAGCAGTTCGAGACCAGCCTGGCCAACACGATGAAACCCAGTCTCTACTAAAGATAAAAAAAATTAGCCAGGTGTGGTGATGGGCGCTTGTAATCCCAGCTACTCAGGAGGCCAACGTGAGAATCTCTTGAACCTGGGAAGTAGAGATTCCTGTGAGCCCAGATGGTGCCACTGCATTCCAGCCTGGCCAACAAGAACAAAACTTCATCTCAAAAAAAACAAAAACAAAAACTTAGGAATATCTCAATACTAAAACGTAATTGTAAAAACTCAGGATATATCATTTTTACAACCCAAATTTTTTAGCCTCTAATTTAAAAAGAAATTACACACGACGGCAGCTCTGGGTCTGTGTTGTGCCATGGCAACAGGCAGCCGGAACTGAGAAGTCCTCACCTCCCAAAGTATGGATGGGGATTGTGTCTGACACAGGTCCACACCACTCCCAATCGTCTTCAACAAGACTTCTTTGCTCCTCTGTTATCTGCCTGGCAATTGTAGGCTTTTTTTTTTTGGAGATGGAGCATCTCTCTGTAGCCCACCCTGGAGCCCTGTGCTCTCTGTGATCTCTACTCACTGCAACTTCCACCTCCTGGGTTCAAGCAATTCTCCTGCCTCAGCCTCCTGAGTAGATGGAATTAGGGATTATAGGTGCCCCCCACCACACCTGGCTATTTTTGTTGCTGTTGTATTTTTAGTAGGGACAGGGTTTCACCATGTTGGCCAGGCTGGTCTTGAACCCCTGACCTCAAATGATCTGCCAGCCTCAGCCTCCCAAAGTGCTAGAATCACAAGCATGAGCCACCACACCCGGCCTGTAGGCTTTTCATTTCATTGGCCACAACAAATAGCACCAACATCACCTGGGTGCCTTTTATGTATTTCTTTAAGAAAACAATTTTTTTTTGACACAGTATAGCTCTGTCACCCAGGCTGGAGTGCAGTAGTGTGATCTCAGCTCACTGTAACCTCTGGCTCTCGGGTTCAAGCAATTCTTCTGCCTCAGCCTCCTGAGCAGCTGGGATTACAGGCATGCACCACCACACACAGCTAATGTTTATATTTTTTAATAGAGAGGGAGTTTCATGTTGGCCGGGCTAGTCTCGAACTCCTCACCTTAAGTGAGCCACCTGTCTCAGCCTCACGAAGTGTTGGGATTACAGGTGTGAGTCACCACACCCAGCCTGTACCTTTTAGAAATGTAAAGTTTCAAGCCCCACCTCAGTCCTACAGAACCAGAACCACAGGAACCTGAGTCTGTCTGAGAATCCCATGGAGGATTTATTAAAACTCAGATTGGGTGGATTCCATGTCTTTTCTATTATGAATAGTGCCACAGTGAACACACATGTGCATGTACCTTTATAATAGAAGGATTTATATTACTTTGGTTATATATCCAGTACCATAGCAAAGACATGGAATTAATCCAAATGCCCTTAACTGATAGACTGGATAAAGAAAATGTGGTATATATACACCATGGAATATCATACAGCAATAAAAAAGGAATGAGCAGCTATTTGGGAGGCTGAGGCAGGAGAATTGCTTGAATCCAGGAAGCAGAGCTGCCGTCAGCCAACATCGCACCACTGAACTCCAACCTGGTGACAGAGGGAGACTCCATCTCAAAGGCCAAATAAGATCATGTCCTTTGCAGGGATATGGATGGAACTCAAAGCTGTTATCCTAGGCAAACTAATGCAGAAACTGAAAACCAAACACTGAATGCCCTCCTTTATAAGTGGGAGCTGACTTATGAGAACACAGGGACACATGGTGGGGACGCGTAACACATCCTGTGGCCTGTGGCTGGTGGGTAGGAAGGGCATCAGGAAGACTAACCAATGGATGCTAGGCTTTACACCTAGGTGACAGGTTGATCTGCGCAGCAAACCACCATGGCAGACGTCTACCTGTGTAACAAACCTGCACATCTTACACATGTACCCTGCAACTTAAAAGTTGAAGAAAAAAAAAACAACTCAGATTGCAAGCCTCACTCTATAAGCTTCTGATTCAGTTTGTCTGGAATAAAGTCCAAGAATTTATATGTTTTTTTTTTTTTTTTTTTTTTTTTCCAGATGAAGTCCACTCCATCGCCCAGGCTGGAGTGCAATGGTGCAATCTGGGCTCACTGCAACCTCCGACTTCCAGGTTTAAGCAATTCTCTTGCCTGAGCCCCCTGAGTAGCTGGGATTACAGGCAACTGCCATAATGCCTGGCTAATTTTTTTGTAGTTTTAATAAGACACGGTTTCTCCATGTTGGCCAGCTGGTCTCGAACTCCTGACCTCAGGTGATCCGCCCACCTCGACCTCCCAAAGTCCTGGGATTACAGGTGTCAGTCACCATGTTTGACAAGAATTTCTTTGTCTAGCAAGCTACCAGGTGATGTGACAATAAAGATCCAGGGAATACTTGGGGAATCCTCTGGTCTGTCTTTGGGTATCTCATAATAAATGCCCATCTCACCTTTTGCTGCCTGAATACTTTTTTTAAAAGATCATATCTCCTCAATCAGTTTCATTTTCTTCATCTTGTTCAGGTATGATTTGGTGATTTTGTGTGTGTGTGTTGGGGGGGGGTGGGGTTACTTTCCCATTTTCCTAGTGGGTGGTTTTAATTCTTTGGAAATTTCTCCCATATGGGTTAGCATTTCGTTTAGTTAGCTATTTAAAAACAATGTGGCTTTTTCTCTGTGGAAACTGGGTCACTTAAATTAATTCTTGGATTTATAATACATATAATTAGTTCCAAACAATACACAACTGTATGTTCTGTTTGGGAATATCTTGATTACACAAATGTGAAAATAATTGAACAGAATGATGGCTGGAAACACAGCATTTTTTTAAAAAATCCGTTTCTGATATTTTTGCCATTAGGCTATGAATTGTGCAACACCTCACCCAAAGTGCTTGCTGCATCTTTAATGGTTCACTCATAGCTCAGAGTAAAGTCTGAACTATTTGTTGTTCGCCGTTGTTCTATTCTGTTCCAAGGTTCATAATTTGAAAATCGACTTTGGGGACTTTTTGTTTGGTCTATTAAAATGATTCATGTTGCATTCAACATAAATTGTGCATTCACAGAGGAGGGTGAGAGCCCGTATTCACAGCATAATAACTAAAGTGAATTTTGTACGAGCCGCAGTTTGTGGCAGCGATGTGGTATCATTTGTCTTAATTTTTCTTTGGCATTACATTAGGCGAATGCATTTACATTTCCAGGTATGGCTAACCACTTTAAAAACTTTGTTTTTACGGCATGAGTAAAGGGGGAATCAAATCTGCATCTTTATGTGATGTAACATCAAATAATGCCGTTCTACTGTCTGGAGGACGTGGGGATTTACATTCCATTTACCTGACTTCACAAAAGGAGCTCAGGCTGATATGCAAAGTACATGAAATATTTACCATCAATAGATCCTGCAAGGCTTCTAAAAGAAAAAGAAGAAGGGGGGGAGATGATATTCTTTCTGCTATCCCTGTGTTCTTCTGTGTTTTTTTTTTTAACAGTACTTTCATGGAAACTTCTTAAGTGGATTAACCATTTAAAATTCGAATATGTCTTAACAAAACACGAAATAACTTAAGCCAAAACTTTAGGTCACATTTACTGAACAGAGGAACCATTTGAAATTTTACTGCATGTGTATGTATATGAAATCTATCTACATACCTATACACATACACAAACATATATGCCTCCTGCTTAGGAAATATGTATTCTGGAGAAATGAAATCAAGTACTCCTACATTTCAATTAACATCATTTAAGATGAATATCTGTTTATGTATACATGCCTATTTTTGATGAATATGTGTTTACAAATGTATTCATATTTTAGCAGAATTCTATAAATATGATATACTGATTATTTCACATTGATGGAGAAAGCAAAAAGAACCAGTCCTAAATTCTGTCAAATTTTTTTTTATCCAGTTGAACTAAGCATCATATCAGAACAGATTATACTCACTAAATCCCATGATTATAATGCTTAATGATAAGTGAATTTTTTTCTATGTAAATATTAAAATAAAATTTAAAAAATTTAACACTTATCATACAAAATTGGCCAGGTATGATGGCTTATGTCTATAATCCCAGCACTTTGGGAGGCCCAGGCAGGTGGATCACCTGAGGTCAGGAGTTCGAGGCCAGCCTGGCCAACATGGTGAAACCCATCTCTACCAAAATTAGCTGGGCATGGTAGTACACGCCTGTAGTCCCAGCTACTTGGGAGGCTGAGGCAGGAGAATCGCATGAATCCAGGAGACCAAGCTTGCAGTGAGCCAAGATCGTGACACTGTACTCCAGCCTGAGCAACAAAGCTACACTCTGCCTCAATCGATCAATCAATCAGTCAATGTATGTATAATGTTCTTCCACGCTACTCAGAATACCCAAGTGATGAATTTCGGTTAAAAAGATTGTTTCATATGATGTGTACAATGGTTCTGAGCAACACAACATGGGTTTATGATTATTATAGTTAAGATTATAAGCAATGGAAACATCTTAGTTAGCATTCCAACTTTACCCTGAACTGTGTGACATTGAGCAATTTAAAATTTCTGAGCCTCAGCCTCTTCATTTGTAAAATGGGGCTAATACTTCCTGTGGAACCCATAATGTATGTAAAGTTCTGAATGCATACTTAACAAAGCAAAAGGAGCACTCACGGTTAGTGATACGCATCAGTCGTCATGATCACATCTAAACTGTGAGAAAGGCAATAATTTGGGCAACTCTGAGATTATCATATCCAATCACAACAAAGAGGAAAAGCATCAGATCATTAACCACGTACAAAATTAGTTTATCTGCCCAGTTAAATCAACTATCTATGATGCTATATTTAAACTGCTAAAAAATATTTTGACAATTTTAGATTTGTTCTTTTTGCTTCTCCATCAATGTGAAATAATCAGTATATCATATTTATAGAATTCTGCTAAAACATGCATATATACTCCCAAAATATGCATATATACATATATTCAGAATTTCAGGCAGACAAATGGATGTGTTTGCTCTTGAGCAAATGGAGTAAGCCTTTCACCTTATAGCATGGACCCAAAAAATCTCGGCTTTTCTGTAACATCCCTGTTTTAGCCTGTTAGTGCAGAAATTCATGCAGCCCATAGGTATCACAGGCTAGTCCACTGGAGCAGTGTCGCGGGCCCTGGGACTGCAGACAGGAAACACCCGTTCTTGTCTCTAAACACTCATAATCCACTGGGGGGTTTCTTAAGCTTTCATTGGCCAAGTAATTCTCTAGAAAGGATTTCAGAAATGCAGAAGCAGAGATTCTAAAATAGGAGATCCATCTAGGATCTGCGATTCTATCTCTTTAAGCAAGTTTCCAGGCTTTTGGGGAAAAGACAAGGCAACAAAGGCTAAGGGTGTGGAAAGACATAAACCAGGATGTAGGTGGGCACAAAACGGGGTAAAGACACAGGAGACCCACACCTGTTGGCCTTCAGGGCCCAGGGAAGGCTTGAACTGAGTCTGAACAGAGATGTAGCAGTGAGACTCCCTGATGGCAGCTAAATGGCATTCCAAACTTGACCTCCCTCGGCTCTCATGTACCGCTTAAGGACAGAGGTTTGGAGTCAGATTGCCTGGTTCAAATTCCAGCTCCAACTTCTCCCTGTTAGCAGATTGCATACCCTCTCTAATTCTTAGCTTCTGTGTCTGTAAAAGGGGATAATTCAAACAGATATCGCACACGTTCTTGGAAGAATTAAATAAAGCAATGTATGCCAAAGCATATGCCAGAAACCAGACACACAACTGGCATGTCATAAAATACTATTAATATGGACAGACCAATGTCCACACAGCAAGGACATTTAAGGATGTGTGTATCAGGGTAACAAAACTCTACTCCACGTCTCCTATGTCATTTACAGTGGTTACCCATGAACCCAGTGAAATAAGCAAGGATAGGGAGTATCAGGCCGATTTTACACAAGGGTAATTACAGGGCCACGTCTGTATGCTCTCTCGCCCAATCTCCTAGTTACACCTCTGTACCTGCACAAGGAAGTCAAAGCAAAATGAATGGGCAAACACTAGCTATATTATAAAGACGGTCTCCAAGGAATCTCACCTACATATACACTAGAAAATAAGACACTGTCATGAAGCAATCTGTATTAGTATATAATTAATTTATTACCTGGTTTCCTATTTTATTTGGACCCGAAGGGGTTATAAGTTGCAAAAAGTACACAGATAAAAATAAATATGCTAATATTACCTTCATCCTTAATTCTCATTTTGAGAACAGACATGACTTCTAGCTAAACATTTTATTTTGTAACAGTTGCAAGAAACTCAAGCATCAAAAAGCAAACATCCTCACAGATAATTTCTACAAATGAAGAGTATTTTAGTTGCAACAAGAAGCCCTTCCAAATTACAGACACAAATCTGTATTGAACATACTCAGTGACCGTAGGTGTTAAAAATACAGACTACAAAAAAAAAAATCTATATTTTAATCTTTTTGGGGGCTGAAACAAATTATCTTATTTACTACATGAATGGTTTCCTCAATTTAACGCCAATCCTTAGTGCCAACTTCCACCTGTCTGAATAAACAGACTGCTCCAGAAAAGACTAGATTATTTATGTTATGAGGTTACATTTAAAAATAAAGTGGAGCGACTACCTATATTGAAAATAAGAATTACATGCATATCATCTCAGCTTACAAAAATCTAATTTTATTTTCTTCTGTTTCCAGCAGGAAGTTTGAGAAGTACAAATCAAGTAGTAAATTAAATTCCTCTTGGAGGGTGAATAAAAGAAAGAAGTGGAATATTTAACCTTCACTGACATGTTTAGAAAAACGTGCTCACATACAGTTGTATAGAAATATCACTCCCACTCTGCCTTCACCCTTGATAACACAAAGGGGAACATTTTATTACTGGTTACATTTTCTTTTAAAACACATTTATTTAGCACATTTAAACAGAGCTTTGGCTTGTTTGAAATCAGTTAATTTTCTTTACTTTGTGGTAAAATATATGTAACGTAAAATTTATCATTTTAACCACTTTGAGTGAAGAGTTTAGTGGCATTAAGTATATTAATAGGTATTGGTTTTTATTAAGTTACATCAGCAGTTATAAAACTGAACACTTGTTATTAAGTGATAGCTTCAATTTTTAAGGGAAGTTTGTAAACATGAATGCATTCAGGCTTTTTTAAACATTTTGGCATAAAGGATAAACATCTATAGCAATAGTTATTAGAAAAAGACAAGCGCCAAGGCACCAGGCACGGTGACTCATGTCTATAATCCCAGTACTTTCGGAGGCCAAGACCAGAGCATCGCTGGAGGCCAGGAGTTGGAAACTTGTTATGTTACTATGGGCAACAGAGCAAGACCTCGGCTCTACAAAAAGTAAAAGATTAGCTGGCCATGGTGGTACATGCCTGCAGTCCCAGCCACTTGGGAGGCTGACATGGTACGATCATTGGAGCTAAGGAGTTTCAGGCTGCAGTGAGCTATGACTGCACCACTGTACTCCAGCCAGGGTAGCAGAGCAAGACCCTGTCTCAAAAAAAAAGAAAAGAAAGAAAGAAAAAAAGAAAACATTAAAAAGACCTCCCCATTTATGTCTTGGCCACACCGGCAGGAACAATAGAGCGCCCTTCCCCAAGTGTTTCTTCCCATAAGTGTATGCAGGAAGCTGCTATGTTTTCACACAGGTTGCATTGGAGACATGGCCAGATGCCGCAAAGTTCATTCAAAGACCTTGCTACTTGGACTGCTATGAGATAGGCACAAGCCTCCACGAGAACTACAAACATAGGTCACATTTGCCACAAAGCCTCATGAACTATTTTTGCTGTTTATTGCAGACTACTGGCGACAGGGTGAGCAAATGCAGAAGTGCCACTCTTTGTGGAACCGCTGTGGTGGGAGGCTGTCCTAACAAACAAGGCACGTTTTTTGCATCCTTCATCATTTCATATTTCTTTCAGAGAGCCCTTCTCGAAATGCCCACAGAGGAGAACTGGCTGGACAGAGGTATGCACAGGAGGAAATTCTACCATCTCAAGGAACCGAGGACAAAACGCTCTGTCCACTGATGTCCTGGGGATGTAATTTCACTTTAACTGTTTCTTATACATCAGCAGGCTGAGCACGGTGGCTCACGCTTGTAATCCTAGCACTTTGGGAGGCCAAGGTTGGTGGATCATTTGAGGTCAGGAGTTCAAGAACAGCATGGCCAACATGCTGAGACCCCAACCTGCAAAAATACAAAAATTAACCAGTTGTGGAAGCAGGCATCTGTAGTCCCACCCTCCCAAGAGGTTGAGGCAGAAGAATCACTTGAACCCGGGAGGCAGAGGTTGCAGTGAGCTGAAAATGCACCACTGCACTCCAGCCTGGACGACAGAGTGAGACTATCTCAAAATATATATGTATATATCTATCAGCAAAAGTTAATTGCTCTGAGAAAAACTGGAGATGCTGAGGGTATAGAAATGGTTTTGCTCGGCTTCAAGAGTACTCTTCAGCTGAAGTCCCAGACTGGTTGTCAAAACTCCAGTCACATCAGCATTATCAAGAATGTACTGCTATTCTCTCTCCTAACTCTCATTGCAACAACTCCAGATTCATCTCATTTCCTCATTCGATCTTATTTCTTTATCTTATTCTCCTTTGAACACAGCAAGCCTCCAATAAATATTTGTTGCAGGAATAAGGTACTAAACCACTGCAACATTCTCTTAGGATTATTATCTCTATTATCCTCCTCATCATCTTACTCATCGGCAACTTGAAGTGAAAATTAAACAGCTCACCCAAAGCCACACATCTAAAAATTATGATTCTTCATCTAAAATCCAAGTATGTGTTGAAGGATTCTAAATTTTTTACATGCTACATCGACCACATACTATGAGAGCTCCCCTAGTCGGGTGTGGACACATACCTCAACAGCAAACACGTTAACGTTTCCGCCTCAAAAGATGTCATTAATCACACGAGAAGAAAAATGAAGATTATAAACAAGACCATGAGAATTCCAACTCAGGTTTTGCTGCCACGTGAGTTTCAGTTTGCCACAAACTTTAGAACTTTGTGTTTTTTTTGAAGGTTTGGGAATTTCTGAATTACAGGTAAGGGTTTGCAGAATTTAAGAAATCAGGATTCGGTCAGGTACGGAGGCTCAAGACTATAATCCCAACACTTTGGGAGGCTGAGATGGGTAGATCACATGAGGCCAGGAGTTCAAGGCCAGCCTGGTCAACATGGCAAAACCTCATCTCTACTAAGCCAGGCAGGGTGGTGCGCGGCTATAATCCAAGCTACCAAGTGGTTTACGTGGGAGGATGACTTGAGCCCAGGAGTTTGAGGCTGCTGTCATGAGCTGAGACTGTGCCACTGCACTCCAGACGGGGCAACTGAAGGAAAAAGAGACAGAGAGAGAGAGACAGAAAAAAAGAGAAAGAGAAAGAGAAATAAAACAGAAAGAGTGAAAGAGAAAAAGAGAAAGAAAAACTGAAGAAAGAAAAGGAAGGAAGACGGGAGGGAAGGGAGAGGGAGGAGGGAGGGAAGGAAGACAAGGAAGGAGGGAAAGGAAGGAAGGAAGGAAGGAAATAAATCAGGACTCATTCAGCCTTGCTGATTCCTTATGTCTTGCTTTGTGAAGTCAGCTCTGGGTGCCCTAAGACCTTTGCAGAAGTACTTTTTACATAGAACCATTGCAGACTAAATAATATAGCCACAGTCAGGGTCTCAAGGAGAAGACTTTAGCTATCTGCTTGCTATTTAGAAGAAAGCATCTCTACTGAGAAAACCAAAGATCACTCTTTAAAATTTATATATAGATATTTTGTTTGTTTTGTTTTTTTAATTGCGTTTTAGCTTTGGGGGTACATGTGAAGAACATGCAAAATTGTTGCATAGGTACATACATGGCAATGTGGTTTGCTGCCTTCCTCCCCATCTTCCGTATCTGGCATTTAAAAAAAAATAAAAGTAAATAGAAGGTCGTTGAAGCTTCGTGTCATGACAAAAAGAGGTTTTCCAGTGGGAAATGGAATGGAGTCCTAATACCCCAAATGATGGGAGGAGATGGGCTGTGACTTCTATTTGCTGAGGGCTCCATGTTCTACAAGCATGATCGAGCTTCATTTTCACTGCAGCCTTCTCCACCCTGCCCAGTGGATCATGCTTTCTCCTTCCACTCTGGGAGGACTGGGATTGGACAGTCCAGCGAAGATGCCCCCGATTCGTCACTGGGGAGGTACAACACAAAACGGAGAGGCAGCTGGCTTAGAAAGCCGGCACGCTTCACACCCCCATCCCAAGTTTTAGGGACACTGGTGCAAAGAAATCAAGCCAGCCTGTCATATGATGACAGAGTGATTTCTTTCCCAATATGACACATCCATTTATCATCCTTTATAAGACAGACCTGGCCTATAATTTAGTCCCATCGTTGCCACTTAAATGAACTCTAGGCTTGGCTGGGCTTCCCCAGATTCTTCAATGTGGGGTCAATTAGGGACTTCAGAGTCACAAGGTCAGGATTTGAGGCTGCCTGGATGCTCCTGCGGGGCAGTGCCCACTGCAGTGCTGAGGATCTAGGAAGCCAAGGATGACTATTAATTGATGGTGTTGATGATAATAAGCCTCCTGGGACCCTAAGAAAAAGCAGCAAGAGAAATATAGTTTGCAAAGTAAAAGTTTTATGTGTTTGTCATCTCCATGGTGAGAAAGCTCAGCATTCAAGATTCATGAAGAATATAACCTAAAAAGCCCCAGAAATTGAGCTTTATTGGAGAAAGACATTTCTTAAATAACATAAGCATGCTTTGGCAATGAAAGTTACGTCTGCATTTTAAGTATGTTGTACATTTAAGTGTCTAAATGAGACAATTAAGTCCATGTCAGTGGCAGGCAAGAATATAGAAATCTGTTGGCATTAATGACAAAAACAAAAATATGAATCATAAATTAAACATATGCTATATGCCAGAAAATATGTTTATGTTTTTGTTTTATTTCAGATGGAGTCTTGCTCTGTCCCCAGGCTGGAGTGCAGTGGAGCGACCTCGGCTCACTGCAACCTCTGCCTCCCGGGTTCAAGCGATTTTCCTGCCTCAGCCTCGTGAGTAGTTGAGATTACAGATGCCTGCCACCACGCCCGCCTAATTTTTTGTATTTTTAGTAGAGACGGGGTTTCACCATGTTAGCCAGGATGGTCTCAGTCTCCTAACCTTGTGATCCGACCGCCTTGGCCTCCCAAAGTGCTGGGATTACAGGCGTGCGCCACCGTGCCCAGCTGTTCTTTTTCAATAATCTAATAACTCTGCCAGAGATGGGGCCGCGGGTTGGGGAAATGAAGTCAGAGAGGTTGAGTAACATGTCCAAAGAAACACAGTAAGTAGTAATGGTACTGGGATTTTAGTACTTATGTTCTTTCCTAGGCCAAGTTTCCTTTGTGCGATTAGAATGTTCAAGCCCTTGTTTCTCCCAGTGGATGATTACAACTTGGCATTTTCATAAATAGAATGGGGGTGGCAGAATATAAAAAGAAAGAATCTGCCAAATTGGCATATTGTATACAGCCTTGCAATTTAGCAATTTAGGTTTCTGCAACTGAGCATATGCACACTTAACATAAAGCATTAAATGACAGCAACCGTTGTGTTTTGCCCTTTTACAAGGATCCCCATAGTTCAAGTTCCCCCATTGCGATATAGCCGTGTGATCTGTTTCCTTGCTCCTCAGCACAGTGAGAAGAATTTAATGGCTGAGTGCAGAGTTTCTAAGGGCCCTGGACTTCCAGAGGGGAGCTCAAAAGTTTAGAGGCAGACAGGGATTCACTCCTACTTCCCTTCTGCTTAATGGTACAATGCTAGGTAGCTCTCTGAGACTGCATTTCCTCCTCTGCAAAAGAAGAGCCCGATCATGTCGCAAGGGCTAGGAAAATGAAATGAATTTGTGTGTGCCGAGTACCAGGTGCAGGACCCACAGTGGGTATCATCTCAGAGCATTTCACTTGATTAATTCTTAAATTCATCATCATCACTGTTGTCATTATCCAAAGCTCCCGATGAGTGTGTTCAAGTGAAGTTGCAAAAGCAAACAAACCCCTAACTCCTGTGCCTTCCGTTCTAGGGCAATGGACTTGCTTCCTTGCTTGCAAGGCTCATATATCAGCAGTCACTCACGTTCCATTCCCATGAAAAACACAGGGTGACAAAAGCCCCTTGCAGCAATCTCCAAGAAGGAGAAATAAATTAATCAAGCTGCCAAAAGGAGAAGGCCGAGTTGACCTCCTTCTGATCTCATTACTTCTCTATTACCCTTTTGAAAAACATCCTCTTACAGAGATCACTAATTGAAGATTATGTGGAAGGAAATCGCACCTCTCCATCACGGTGGTAACTTTGCCTCATTTGTCATTCTAATAATTCACTTCTTTTCTTTTCTGAAGAGACAGAGACACTAATGGACTATCATCAGTTAAAAAGGCAATTTTTCCATTTAATTGCACTCATTAAATACTGCAATAGAACAATTGAAAAAGCAATAGTCTCAATATTTAATCATAGTATAGGAATAATGAAACATTGCTTCAAAATAAATCTGAGTATTTATAAAGTCATAAAACAGCTGTTTTAACAACACCTGTGATCAGAGGCAACACTGAAAATTAGACATGTGATTTTTCATTTCCCCTGATTAGAGCTCATAAACATTTGCATTGCGAACGAAAGGATTCAAAGGAGCCAACAGTTAATCCAAGCGGTTCCTTGCAGCTTTAAAGGCTGCCGCAGCCCTGGGACAGGACAAACACTCCCAGTGTGTTACAGAGATTCACACGAGCCAGGCTTCCAGCATGGCCAAGAAATCTCAGGAATGGGGTTTTGTGCCCAAGAGCAGGTCGGTCCCTGAGTGGTTTTCTCTGTGAGCAAAGATTAATTGCCACTTTCACATTTTTTAACAGCTTTATTGAGATATAATTGACTTACCATACGATTCGCCGATTTAAAATGTACAATTCAACGATTTTTAGTACATTTACAGAGTTGTGCAACCATCACCTCAGACAATTGCAAAACATTTTCATCACCTTTACCTATTACCCCCCCATCCCGTCCACCCCAAACTACCCCCTGAGCAATCACTAATCTATTCTGGACATTGCATAGAAGGGAATCACACCCTATGTGAACTTCTGTAACTAACTTCTTTCACATTGCATAATGTTTACAAGGTTCACCCACAGTATAGAATGTCTCAGAACTTCGTCCATTTTTATGAATAGAAAATGCAATATTCCATTTCTATTGGAATATTCCACTACAACTTAAAACTTTATCCATTTTTCAATTCATGCACATTAGGGTTGTTTTCATCTGTTGGCCATTATGAACAATGCAGCTATAAACATTCATGTACAAGTCTCTGTCCATGTTTTTATTTCTCTTTGATACGTACCTAGGAGTAGAATGGCTGGGTCATATGGGAACTCTTAACTCTTTGAGGAACTGCAGACTGTTTTCCAAGTTAGCTGCGCCATTTTACCTTCCCACCAATGGTGTGTGAGGGTTCCAATTTCTCCCATTCCCAGCGACACTTGCTGCTGTGTGACTTTCCACGTTTACATTTCAACAGCAAGCTAAGCAGTATCTAAGACCAGGGAAACAAGAAGCCACCAGCTCCCTGCCAACAGAAAACCTCAGTTCCTTGCCTTGAAAGAAACAGCATGACCTGGGGGAGAAAGGTCAGGGTTTTGGAGTCAAACACACAGAGGTTCAAATCCCATCCTTGGCACTTAAAGTTTACTGTGGCCTTGAGCGAGTCACATCAATTAGCTGTGAAATGATTTTTCTTGTAACATGGAGGAAATAACCTTATGGGGGAAAGTGCATGTTGGAGGAGGAAAATGCACTCCAAAATGCCTAGCAGAGTGCCCAGCACTCAGCTGCTGCTCAGTAAAGGGTCACCTATGCTTATTACTCAGACCTTACCATAGACAACCCTGGGCAGGCCCCTGAGTCCTTCTGAGTGCACTCAGTGTTCCTATCTACTTGCAGGCTCAACAAGCTCTGTAATTAGTCAAGTATGTTGGACAGAAGAAAAAGAAAATATATGTTACAGTAGCCAGGAACATGCATGATTATTTATGAAAGAATGTTTGAAATAGGAACATGTTTTCCTGATTCCTAAGAGGAAGAGGAGATGGAGAATCCACCCTTCCCTGTTCTTTCATTGCCAAGCACAAGGACAGTCCACAGCCTCACCACCGAATAGTGGGCAGGATCCACTTAGAAGACAGTCAGCCTTTCTCAGTGGGGTTTCCTCCTCTTCTTCCCACTGCACAGCATGTTAAAACCCGGTAACCTAGTTAAATTGAGCCCAAAGAGGAGGACAGAAAAAGCAGAAGCTGTTGGGTCTTCTGTTAACACTTGATCCTTGATTGAGCCTTGTGTGTTTACTGTCTGTCTCCCTGCTATTAACACAAGATCCCAAAATAATCATGGCAGGTTGTGAGGACTGTTTTTCTTTTTTTCTTTTTTGGGACACTCTCACTCTGTCACCCTGTCTGCAGTGCGGTGGCACGATCTTGGCTCACTGCAACCTCCACTTCCTGAGTTCAAACAATTCTCCTGTCTCAGCCTCCCGAGTAGTTGGGACTACAGGTGCACATCACCATGCTCGGCTAATTTTGTATTTTTAGTAAAGACAGGCTTTCTCCATGTTGGCCAGGCTGATCTCGAACTCCCGACCTCAGGTGATGTGCCTGCCTCGGCCTCCCAAAGCGCTGGGATTACGGGACTGAGCCACTGTGCCCAGCCATCCATAAGCCATTTTAACTGAAACACTTCCATCCTCATTCACTTACGTTTTGTCTATGGCTGCTTCTGTGCTATAGTGACAGAGCTGAATAGTTTCAAGACACCGCACTGCAAAGAATAAAATACTGTCTGTCCCTTACAGAAAATGTTTGCCTAACCCTGCTTCACAGAATAACTTTGTTGACAATCATAAAAGAAAAGTAATCATTAGAGGAGTAGCAACATCTGGTGATGAACAGTTGATTCAGAAGATTTAATTCAGACCTCCCTGGGTTTGAACCCTACCTCTCACACTCACTGGCTATATGATGCTACAGGCAAGTTACCTAATCTCTCTGAATCTTCATTTTCCCCAAACTTAAAGTGGGCTAATAACATCTATGTCACTGGGTCATTGAGTAGTTTAAAAAGGGACAAGTGTGAAAGCCTTTGGCATGATCCCAGCCGTGGCAAAAACTCCGTAAGTGCTAGTCATTAATATCATACACTATTTCTTTAAGAAAGAAACTTTAGTAATACATAACAATGCATTACATTACAAAGGGAGTCAAAGTCAAAATGTCATTTTTTCCCTTACTGCTGGCTAATACACAGAAGGCTTGGAAGATGTTAAAAACAATAGAACAAACTACATTATCAGCATTAACAAAATCCAGATGGATTTTGGCTCATTTGCTATTTTGAATTGTTTGTCCTTGTCTTCCCCTACCAACCATCCGCCTGGCAGGGCAAGTGAGAAATAAATACACAATCATCCTATTTATATACGATGAAATCGAGACCATTTGGCTTTTGTAAAACTTGGAGCCAAATGTCTAGGCAAGACATTGGGGTTTGGCCACTTTAGCTGCTGTTCTCCTGCGCTGATTTGAATTTGAGTTCCATCCACATCCTGTCTCTGCAGGTCTCTCACTTAGGAGGTGTTTAACAGACACTCACAGATAAAAGCGATTTGCATCTATTTGGTTGGGAAGAGCCCTTGTCAGGAAAAGTCAACAGAATCAGATGCCTCTCCATCCAGCTCTCCCCAGCCTCCAAATGTCACTCTTCAGAGATCTGCTTCATAGCTGGAAACATAAACAGATGACAGCCCTTGACGGGGAGGGCCTTGTGTGTGCTGACACTAGGCACCAAGCCTGCCTTCTCACTCCTACCTCATTACTCTTAACTAGGCTACCACGCGGCTTCCTATAATTTACTTTTCCATGCACTCTGGTGTACCACTCAAGAAAATGACAGAGTAATAAGATAACACATAAATCCAAGCCCCACATCTTTATTCACTGTTAGGACATCCTTTTAAGGACTTCAGATTCAGTCCTACAGACCCACAAACATCAGACAAGGATTCCTGTGGCAGATTACAAATCCATTTCAGGTTTCAAGAAGACTTCCAGTGATGTCATTCTACTCCAGCTGTAATTTAACAATATACATGTAACTGAGAACCTGTGCTTTGCCTTAAACAAAAGAAAATTAGGGAGCAAGGGGGTGACTAGAACTCAGTCTCCAAAACTCCTGTTCCAGAAAGATGCATTTTCAATTAAGGTCTGCAAATTCCTATTTACGATAGAAATTTTATGTACCCAACTTTTCCACACTTTAAAACAAACTGTTATTCAGGCAGTAGGCTGTTTTTAGCAGTGCTAAACACCAGTATTCTTATATGCCATCTGTAAAGCTACTGGTTAAGGTGTGAAGACATTATACATAGAATAAAGCCACAAACAACGCAGACTTTAACGGTAAACAAGACGATTCACCTAAAATCCTTTGCAGTCTGGCACTCACAGCAAGACAACGGCTACAGAAAAACATGAAGCTATCTTCATTTTCTGTGACCGAATCATGGCTTCAATTAAGGACAGAAACCCTGTATTAGTACATATGGGATGACATGAAATTTTTCCAAGAGTCTTCTCTCTTCGGTTACACAAGGTATACCATCTTCTGCAAAACAGCTGGATCGTTTGTCAATAACCAAGATAAACAGATGGTTAGAAACATCCAGATATTTGAAAACACCTGGATATTTCATTCTTCATCCAGATGTTTGACTTCCCCTAGGTGCCGCCTGCTATCTTTGGTTGAATGATTCTAAAAAGCATCTGACCAAGAGCTAAGTTTACTCCTTCAATTCCTACTCAAGATAATTACGTTTGCCAAAGGCAGCCCACTTTCTTTGGGGAATAATGCTGTTATTGTGATGTATTTTATCAGCATGAATTAACCAAACTATTTCTGGAAACGGCCAGGCAGTTAAAACCAAATGCATAATGTGTCCACTGTGCAAATGAAGGTTCCGTCATGTTCAACCATCTACTTAAGTTCACAGAAGTCTAACTACCCCCAGACACCAAATCAGAACCATTTTAGCACGACAGCCTACACAGAAGGTGATAAAAAAAAAACAAAAGTCTGTTGAGTAAATGCAGGTAGAATTGCTTATAATGCTTGTGTACTCTTCCACTTAAAAATCCAGAGAAAACTTCAGTTCTGTATCTTAAATGCCGCCATTTGCTTGTACATGCAATGGAGATCTTCTTGGCTCTTACTCTCTGTACAGCCACAAACACGAAGCTGGGAAATCAACACTGAGTAAAGCTAAGGTTTGGCCCCAGTGCAGTTCCAGGCTTCTTGAGGAGACAGATCAAACAAATACTCTAGCCCAAATACACCATTATCCATACATCATAAGTGCTACGAAATAAAGGTAAAACATATAATGCGAGTTTACACTGGGGGGAGTTCTTTTTAGGATCAGATGGTCAGAGAGGGGTTGTCGGAAGATTTAAGATGAAGATTTATCCAGGAAAACCGGTGGAAGTGCCTCCCAGGCAGAGGAGACATCATGAGGCGATGCCTGAAGAATAAAAGAGCTTTGCTTTCTCACAGGCTGTAAGAAAGGCTAAGGTCGGAGGGTGGTGGGTGACTTCAGGAGGTAGCACAGGGACCTCTGTCCAGATGGCAGTAGTTAAATGAACCTGCCCATGTGATAAAATGTCATAGAATGTGTATTATTTCCATTGCTGTTTGACACATTAAGAAGAAATTCATGGCTTGAAATAACACATATTTATTCTTTTATAATTCTAGATCTGGAAGACCAACTGGGATCTCAAGGGGCTAAGATCAAGACATCAGCAGGGTCCTGTAATCCCAGCAGTTTGGGAGGCTGAGGACGGAGATCATTTCAGTCTAAGGGTTCGAGATCAGCCTGGGCAACATGATGAAACCCCATCTCTAATAAAAATAGAAAAAAATTAGCAGTGCAAGGTGGCACACATTGTAATCCCAGCTACTTGGGAGGCTAAGGTGGGAGGATCGCAACAAGCCGTGATAGTGCCACTGCACTCCAGCTTGGGTGACAGCAAAACCCTGTTTCAAAAACAAGAAAATAATCACAAGTAGGGCATGTCCCCTTCTGGGAGCTCTAGGGGAGAGTCCATCTCATTGCCTTTTCCACCATCTAGAGGCTGCCCACTTTCTGTGGCTCATGCCCACCTCCCTCCATCTTCAAAGCCAGCAACGTGTGGCTGAGTCTTTTTCACACTGCCATCTCACTGGCTGGTTCATCGGACTCCCTCTCCCCCTTTTAGGATCCTGAGAATCACACTGTGCCTGACCAAATAATCTGGGTCATCTTCCGACCTAAACTTGACCAGATTATTAATCTGAATTTCATCTGCAACCTTAATTCTCCTCTTCCATGTAACAAATCATATCCATAGCTTCCAGGGGTTAGGATGTGGACATCCTAATAAGGGCCATTATTTTACCTTCCTGGAATTATACACTCACCTTGTACCCACGCCCATCTCCTGGTTTTGATACTGTACTGTAGTTACATATGGAATCGCGACTGTAGAAAAGTGAATTAAAAAAAACAGGAATCGGCCTGGTGCAATGACTCATACCTGTAATCCCAGCACTTTAGGAGACCTAGGCGAGCGGATCACAAGGTCATGAGAGCAAGACCATCCTGGTCATGGTGAAACCCAGTCTCTATAAAATACAAAAAATTAGGCGGGCATGGTGGCACACACCTATAGTCCCAACTACTCAGGAGGCTGACGCAGAGGAAGCACTTGAACCCAGGAGACAGAGGTTGCAGTAAGCCAAGATCGTGCCACCGCACTCCAGCCCAGCAACAGAGCAAAACTCTGCCAAAAAAAAAAAAAAAAAGAGAGAGAACAGGGATCCCCTCTGTACTATTTTTCTAACTTCCTATGACTGTATCAGAATAAAAAGTGTTAAAAGTAGCCTGGGAGTGGTAGCTCACGCCTGTAATCCCAGCACTTCGGGAGGCTGAGGTGGGCAGATCACGAGGTCAAGAGATCGAGACCATCCTGGCCAACATGGTCAAACTCTGTCTCTACTAAAAAATACAAAAATTAGCTGGGCGTGGTGGCGTGTGCCTGTAGTCCCAGCTACTCGGGAGGCTAAGGCAGGATAACTGCTTGAACCCAGGAGGCAGAGATTGCAGTGAGCCGAGATTGTGCCACTGTACTCTAGCCTGGTGCCTGGCAACAGAGCGAGACTCGGTCTCAAACAAAAAGAGTGTTAAAAATAATTTTTTTTTTCTTTTGAGACTGAGTTTCACTCTTGTTGTCCAGGCTGGAGTGCAATGGTGTGATCTCAGCTCACCACAACCTCTGCCTCCTGGGTTCAATTGATTCTCTTGCCTTAGCCTCTCAAGTAGCTGGGATTACACGTATGTGCCACCACGCCCAGCTAATTTTGTATTTTCAGTCGAGATGGGGTTTCACCATGTTGGTCAGGCTGGTCTCTAACTCCTGATCTCAGGTAATATGCCCGCCTCAGCCTCCCTAAGTGCTGGGATTACAGGCATGCGCCACCCGCCAGCAAAAATAATTTTTACAATGGCCAGTGCTTACAGAAATTATGTATGTACAGGACAACTGAAAGCACTTAGTATTTACTATCTCATTTACTCGCCACAGCAAGTCTCTAACATGGGTACTGTTCCTATGCTACAGATGAGAAAACCGAAGGAAAGGCAGACTTCTTTAATTTATCCAAAGCTATTTGAATCCAAATAGTATATGCCTAAATGTTGTGGTCTTAATATTTTTGTTTTAAGAACTCCCATTTAATTAAGGTAACAGATACACGGACCATAAATCAGTAAGTACATAAGTGCAGAATGAAATTATTATTTTATTTATTTTTGAGACAGAGTAATGCTCATGTCACCCAGAATGAAGTGCAGTGGCACAATCTCGGCTAACTGCAACCTCTGCCTCCCAGGTTTTCAGCAATTCTCATGCCTCAGCCTCCCAGATAGCTGGGATTACAGGTGCTCACCACCACACCCGGCTAATTTTGTATTGTTAGTAGAGATGGGGTTTCACTATGTTGGCCAGGCTGGTCTTGAACTCCTGACCTCAGGTGATCCACCCACCTCAGCCTCCCAAAGTGCTGGGGTTACAGGCTTAAGCCTCCCCGCCTGGACTTTTTTTTTTTTTCCTTTAGAGAAGAAAAAGGCCCTAGATGAGCCTTAAGAGGTTATGGAGGAGGAGGGAGAAGCAGGGGCCTAAATGCTGGGCTTTCTCAGAAGAACCTCCCAAATAGCATTCTTCATCTCCCAAAGAAAAAGTGGGTTGTACACAGGGTGAAGATTGACAATAGAGGGACAAATCCAATATGCTTTGGGCCCTATTGTTCACAGGCTGACTTACAGGGCAGTTACCCACTAAATGCTACATAGCTTTCTTTTCCATCATTTCTCTCAGTCTCATGGGTAAAAGAAAAAAAAACATCAGGCTTATTCAATTTAATCCTTCACTTCTAAGAAGTGTGGTAGATATGTGGCATGAAGAAGCTCTTGCTGATTCCAACTTTCCCAGGGTTTTCAGCTCAGAGGAAATGATGCTTGACCAAAAATAGGCAACCCGATTCTCTCCTGAGAATGTGAATCTAGAGCTGAATCATATATGAAAGGAAGAAAGAGGATTCGAGCCAAATGCCTTGCCATGAAGAGAGGAGTCCATGACTTCCTGGTTGTGGTGACCACAGGTCCCCAGGGATAAAGATAAAAGCCATGTCCCTAGAAAGACAGAGCCTGGGATGCATGGGGGTGCAGCTGGACCAATCCTGCACTGCCCACTCTGGAAATAAGCCACGGTGAGCTTGAGTTTGTTACAGGCAACCGAGCTCCCATCACATTCAGTCTCATGTCTTCCTTCTCCTTAAGTTAGCCAAAGTCTTTTCTGTTGCTTGCAACCACAGCACCCAAAGGTATGCCACGCCTCCATCTACCACAGAAAGCCGCAAATACCCCTCTCCTTTATGCATTCTCTCCTATTCCTGTCTCCATTCCCATCAAACCAAAACTTTCCTAGAAATTTAAACACAGATAAAACAAAAAACAAAATAAAATAAATTCTTCCCAGACTCAGGGCTCTTAAGGGTTTCTGTAGGCTGCTTCTGGGTTTCCACAGCCATTTAATTATGGTCCCCTGCCCACAGGAAGTAGAGATCAAGTACATGTCACCCTCTAACTCTGAATTTGAGGGACGCAGTGCCTTTAAATCAAGAGGAAAGTGACTCACATCCCCTTGGTGTTCTCTGAAACGGTATTGTTAGAACCAATTTCTATGCCTGGATCTTTTGTGCTCCGGGATAGAAGCAGGCAGTGGTCCAAATACTGTGGAACCTTTTCAGCAACCATAAGGAAAAAGTCACTACCACTTTACTTTCAAACTCAGGCAGAAAAAGAAACATGCAAAGCCAGGGCACGAGGGAATTAGCAATGTCTTCTAAAACAGAAACAGAAGATGTTTATGGGGAGTGAAAATGAATGATAATAGTCTCACTGTCCACTCTCATTTCCATATGGTTCAACCAAGTCTTTGGATGTCATCAACACTGAAGGGGGAATAAAATGCTCTAATAAATCAAGGTGAGGACACTGTGAAGGGCCAGTGGGGAGGCACACCTGCTGAGTCTAACTCCCTGGACAGAGTCAACAGAAAGCAGGAGTCCAGAACCTAGACGAGGCAGCCTTCAAAAAGAGCAAACACCGGGTTTCTCTCACTTCACACAAGCATGTGTGCACACACATACACCCAGTCACACACACCCTCCGGTTCCGGGAAGGAGGCAAACTACTCTTCTCTGCCATTATCCTGCCTGATACTTGCCCTGCGTCTTAGCACACGGTTTCTCGGCCTCAATACTATTGACATTATGGGAGGACCGTTCTTTGTGTGAATGCTGTCCTGCAGATCTTAGGATGATTGACACCACCCATCTGCAAGATGCAGTAGCCAGTCTCCATCACTCCTGGGGAAGGAACAGTGCTTTACCTAAAATAAGAGGAAGCGGTAGGGAAAGGAAGGGGGAAGAGGGAAGAGGGAAGGGGGAAGAGGGAGGGGAGAAAGGGAGCGGGGGGGAGAGGGAGAAGGAGAGGGAGGGGGAAGTGAAGGGAGGCGGAAGGAGGAGGGAAGGGGAGAAGGGAGAGGGAGGTAAAGAGAGAGGGGAGGGCACCCGTAATCCCAGCTACTGAGGAGACTAAGACAGGAGAATTGCTTGAACCAGGGAGGCAGAGGTTGCAGTGAGCTGAGATCGCGCCATTGCACCCCAGCCTGGGTGACTAGCAAAACTCCATCTTAAAAAGAATTAGTACCTACAACCCCAGCTGGCCACTTACTAGCAATAAAAGCATTTCCTTCCTTGAAGTTTTCAAATGAAAAAGGAGCTAAAAGTATTCCCTACAAAAGATACTGTAAAGTTGAATTAAAAAAAAAAAATCTATGACTATACTAGGTTATATGAATTAAGGTTGCATAGAGAATTAGGGTTGTTAGTCAGCTAACCTTTAAATAAGATGAGCCTTGATAGCGATCCAGCTGAAACCAATGAAATCACAAGGGTCCTTAAAACTAAGACAGGGAGGCAGAAGAGAAAGAACCAGACACATGGCCGTTGGAGGACTCAGCCCAATGTTGCTGGCTCAAGGTAGCAGGAACAGCTATGGACCGAGACGCACGGGCAGTCTCTATAAATTGGAAAAGGCCAGAAAACTGATCCTCCCCTACAGCATCCAAAAAGAGCACAGCTCTGAAGACACCTTGATTTTAGCCCAGGGAGACCCGTGTCAGACTTCTGACCTCCAGAAAAGTAAGAAAATAAGTCTGTGATATCTCAAGTCACTAAGTTTGAGGCAATCTGTTATGGCAGCCATAGAAAATGAATACCCCCCAGGCTGCCTTTAAAAAATAACTTTTATTACGTAAGTAATACATGAACATTTTTCCCCCTTACAAAAAAAATGAAGCAGTATAAACCAGACTGAAGTCTGCCTTTGGCTTTTTTTCTCCTACTCCCCTTCTCTCTCCTACAGACATTAACACCATAAAGTTGAGTTTGGATTCTTTACGGCCATTCACCTGCATTTCTGCACATATGTAAGGTCACATCACTTGCTCAGTGTTACAGCACTGCTGGTCATGAAACAGTTAACACACATCTCCCCAGGAAGGAAAGTAGCTCCAAAGCCCAACAACTGCAGAGGAATCAGCGTCTGCTCAGTGCTCCTGAGGGTGAAGGAAGTGACAGTTTGAGTACCTCTCAGCATACCTTCTGTCTCCCTTCCAGTTATAAATTCTCCATTCCGGAGCTTGTGGTAGGAACTGAAATCTCCAAGCTTGAATCTGTTAAGTATTCACTGCTCAGATGATCAAGAAAGGAATTTGTTGATACACACTGGGCCTTGGATTACCAAAAACAAATTAGCTAAAGACATACAGGGAATGCAGTCGAAATGAAATCAACCAGTCCACCCACGCTGTGCCACCAAGACATAATAAATGCCCAGAGAGCTGCCAGAAATTGCTCACACCAGACCCTCCCCCACTTTTCTTTTTTTTTCTTGAACCCACAGGATGTCTGGTATTTTTCACAAGTCCCGCATCTGTACCCCATGGTTTCTGGGAGACTATTCGCAAATCACAAATGAAGTCAGACTTTTAGTGTACTCGGTCTTTGAAATCTTCCTCCAAGCCATGCAGTCAGCTGGCTCTTGCACTGACTCCCTGTCTATTTCTCCGGGGCTTCCTGAGCATCCACTCCAGTGCCAGGCCTGGCTCTTGTCCATCATGACAAGGGTGCCCCTACCCTCAGAGGGGGCTCTCGTGCTCCATTAGGGAAGCTCACTTCTTGCTGGGAATTGAACTGGGTTTTCTCAGGGGCTAAAACATTGAAAAGGGATGGAAATGGGCTGACCCAGCTGTGAGAGCAAGCAAG
Source organism: Plecturocebus donacophilus (assembly GCA_004027715.1). Taxonomy (NCBI): domain Eukaryota; kingdom Metazoa; phylum Chordata; class Mammalia; order Primates; family Pitheciidae; genus Plecturocebus; species Plecturocebus donacophilus. Next base: position 14,580 of record PVKP010005784.1, on the reverse strand, counting down.
GGTGAGAAAAACTCCTTTCTCACAAGCCTTTTCCTTGCTAGTGGAAGCAAAGTCCCAAGAGCAAGGTTTTGGCATGTGAATCCCCAGTCCCAGAGATTTGCTATATGTGCTGACAAGAAGCATGTCTTTTCCACCATGACTGGCACATGGCCTGAGCCCCGTGCATGCAGAAGCACAAGAGTGGCATGCATTCTCATGACCGCCAGTCTTACTGCACATTCGGGTCCACTTATCAGCTGCAATGGAACATCCTTTAAATACATCCATCTGGTGATTTAGCCTTGCTCTCAGAGATGAAAACAAATTAGCTTCACAAGGAGTATCATCAGCACGTGTTTGTTCAGTGAAATATTCATTCATTCAGTCAACAAACAGTGTAGGTTGTGCATGTGTGTGCATGTGTGAGCACACGCCAAACATAGGCCAGGAGGTATGAGACGAAGCCCAGGAGCACACATTTCTAAAAAAGCCACAAATGATGCAGGTGAAATTTCAGAGGATTCTGTGTGGGTAGAAAATTCATGGGTAGAAACGAATAAATGAATGTTCTTACAAAAAATTCTGAATTACTTTTGGATATGTAATCACCAGGATCAAAAACAGGTAGGTTTAACACGGCGGGGCAAGACAGTACCTACAGATGATGGTGATGATGACGACAGAAAAAGAGGAAGAAAGGGGGAAGGAGGAGGAAGAGAACATGATGACAATAATTGTGCAGATCACAGGAGTGACAGTAACAAAATACATAGTAATGGCCAGACCCCAGCTCTAAGTTCTTCATGCACGTAACCTAATGTAATCCTCCCCCAAATCCTACCATACCTCCAATTATTATCCCTATTTGACACAGGAGAACACTCAAACTGAGAACACTTAAGCAACAAGTCATGGTCCAGGTAGTGGAGCCAGGAAAAAAGTCAGCCTTCAGAACCACAGAGACAGACACTGCTGCATGCGTGCTTCCCATTATCCTTTCATTTCTCTTTATCATCAGCGTTCCCGTTTAATTCTGGCTAGTCACGTATGTCAATGAAAATAATGAAACGCTAAGATATTTAAAGAGGTTTATGCTGAGCCAAACATGAGTGACCACAGCCTGAGACAGTCTCAAGAGGTCCTGGGAACATGTGCCCAAGGTGCCTGAGTTACAGCTTGATTTTACACATTTTAGGGGGAGAAAGTTACAGGCAGACTTCTAGCAATATATGCAAGCTGTACGTCGGTTTTGTTCGGAAAGGAAAGACAACTCAAAGTGATGGGGAAGGAGACTTCCAGGTCATACCTGATGTTAGTCCATTCTCACACTGCTACCAAGAACTGCCTGAGACTGGGTAATTTATAAAGGAAAGAGGTTTACTTGACTCACAGTTCAGCATGTATGGGGAGGCTTCAGGAAATTTACAATCATGGCAGAAAGCAGAAAGGAAGCAAGGCATCTTACTCACAAGGCGGCAGGAAGGAGAATGAACACAGAAGGACCTACTAAACACTTATTTATAAGCATCAGATCACCTGAGAACTCACTATGGGTAGTAAAGCATGGAGAAACCACACCCTATGATTCATTTACATCCACCTGATCTCTCCCTTGACACGTGGAGATTACAATTCAAGATGAGATTTGACATGAGGATGCAGCCAAACGGTATCAGGTGACTTCAACGATCTTCAGATTGGTAATTGGTTACAAGAGTTATTAGCTAAACACCTGAGATCAATAGAAAGGACTGTCTGGTTTTGGGTGGCGATGCAGCCAAATCCTATCAGGTGGATTCAAGGATTTTCTGATTGGCAATTGGTTAAAAGAGTTATTACCTCCAGGCGCGGTGACTCAGGCCTGTAAATCCCAGCACTGCAGGAGACTGAGGTGGGCGGATCACACGGTCAGGAGTTTGAGACCAGCCTGGCCAATGTGGTGAAAACCGTCTCTAATTTCAAAAAAATATTTTTTAATTTTTTAAAAAGAGTTATTAGCTAAACACCTGATATCAATAGAAAGGACTGTCTGGGTTAAGATAAGGTGAAGACCAAGGTTCTTGTTATGCAGATGAAGCCTCCAGGTAACAGGCTTCAGAGAGAATGGATGCTAAATGTCTCTTATCAAACCTAACAAAGTGCCAGACACCTAGTGAATCTCTCTCCTGGATCAGGAAAAGACCTGAAAAGGGAAGGGTGTTCTCTACAGAAAGTAGACTTTCCCCACAAGAGACTGCTTTGCAGGGGCATTTTGAAATATGCCAAAGAAAAATATTTTGGGGTAAAATGATTTGATTTCTTTCAGGGCCTGCCATCTGCAACGTGATGCCATACTAGAGTGAGGTTGAAGTTTGGTATCTTATTGCTACAAAGAGTCTGTTTTGTCAGTCTTAAAATCTCTGTTTTAATGTTAACTCTAGTCAGTTGTGCCTGAATTCCAAAAAAAAAAAAAAAAAAAGACGGTATAATGAGTCATGTCTGACCCCTCTTCCCATGACTGCCTGAATTAGTTTTTCAGGTTTATTTTGGGATCCCCTTGCCCTACAGGTGAGAATCCATTCAGTCTATCAGGGAGCTTAGAATTTGTTTTTGGTTTACATTTACCCAGCCAGAGGCAATCCGCTCTCCAGACTCCCTTATAGTTCTGCATGGCTGTGTGACGTGGTACTGGCCACTGACATGCTAGGGGATTGCATAGGGTAAGGTGGCATGTGATTCATGCCCTTCACTGTCCCCCTTCTTCCTTCGTGGGAGACAGATGCCACACGTGGTGGGGCAGCCACAGGCTAAGGCTCAAAGGAAAGACTGAGGTGGACCCGGTCTCCAATGGCCTCATGGGCCTGCGCTCCCACACTCAACTGCCTATTTCTAAAGCTCTCGTCGTGAGAGAAAAATGAAGGCCTGACTGGGAAAGCTGGGATCGAAGTCCAGTCCCTGCTGGGGCAGGCACCATGGGAAGGTTGACTCAGCCAGTGCAGATGTCAGCCCCCTTCCTCCATCAGCTGCCACATTCTGGGCCGTCACACATGGCTCTGATGTTGGTTCTGAAACGCATGGGCACGGTGCTTGACCACAATGGAAACTCTGCTAAATCAGAATGTGATTTCTTTTTTAAAGGTACAGTCTTTAACATGCTAGACATTCAGTAAATATCTTTTCGGTAAAAGGAGAAGAGGAAGGAGAGCAAGAAAGGTAGCAATCTGCAAATTCTACCTCGAAAAGGAAGGTTAAGGGCTCAGTATGTGGAGGGCATTAGTCTTAGCATTCACGCTTGTATGAGTTTCTGATCACTGCTATAACAAATAACCACGATCTTAGATCTTAAAACAACACTTTTATTCTCTTATCATTCTGGGGGTCAAAAGTCCAAAATCAACCTGAGTTAAAAAATCAAGGTGTCAGCACAGCTGGTTCCTTCTGAACCCTCCAGATGATAATCCACGTCTCACCTCTTTTGGCTTCTAGAAGCCACCAGCTTGTTGACTCACAGCTGCTTCACCTCTCCTCCCTGTTTCCTCCTCTTTCTTAGTCACAGTCTCCTTTGCCTCCCTCTCATAAGAACACTTATCATTGCACTTAGGGCCCTCCTTGGTAATTCAGGTTCACCTCCCCATCTCAAGATCCTGAACTTGACACATCCTCAAAGTCCTTTTTGCCATATAAAGCAACATTCACAGTCTCCAGAGCCTGAAAGCATGCTGTATTCACTTGTTCAACAAGCATTTATTGGACACCAGGCATTCTGCTAGCAATGAACAGGCAGCAGTGAACAGGTAGGTAGTTCCTTACTTCCTAAAAAAATACCTTTGCTAACAGATGTTGCTTCAGTTCTTGTTAAGTCTGGTCCTACCACGTAGCCACAGCACAGAAATCCCAGGGAAAACAAGATATGGCAGAGAATCAAAAAGTTGGAAGTTATTAATGGGTAGTTAACTATTATCTAACAAACATATGGAGAACTATCACAGGAAATGCTGAACAAAAAACCCAAAAGGTTGGAAATGGGTTATAAAAGAGATAATACTAGAAACTTGGAATAAGGAGAGGGGACAGGCTACTCACAGACACACTACACAAACGGGGTTCACTGGGAATTGTGGGAAAGCGTGGGGCTCAGTGGGGATTGTGGGAAGGGGTGAGATTTACAGGGAATTGTGGGAAGGCGAGGGGTTCACTAGAGTGTGAGAAGGAGTAAGATTTACAGGGAATTGTGGGAAGGAGAGGGGCTCATTGGGGTGTGAGAAGGAGTGAGATTTACAGGGAATTGTGAGAAGGAATGGAGCTCACTGGGGTTGTGGGAAAGAGTGTGATTTACAGGGAATTGTGGGAAGGAATGGAGCTCACTGGGGTTGTGGGAAAGGGTGAGATTTACAAGGAATTGTGGGAAGGAGAGGGGCTCACTGGGGTTGTGGGAAGGACTGAGATTCACAGGGAATTATGGGAAGGCATGGGGCTCGTCAGGAATTTGGGGAAGGCATGGGGTGGGAATTGTGGTAAGGAGTTGGGCTCACTGGGAATTGTGGGAAGGCAATGTCTCAACTCTTTGATCTGTAGTAAGAAATGTCCTCTCCTGGCCACAAATGGAAGCAAGCCCAATACCCAGGAATAACATTATAAATAGAACGAATAGTTGGAGCTGCACAGGGGGTCTGTCTTTGGGAAGGGTGCCCAGATGAACTCTCATACAACCCTGGGGACTTCTGTGGATACCATAAGGCAGGGTTCCGAAATACCTATTGCCACACGGGAAAGACAATCTTTAGCAAATCCCTGATCGTCTGAAGCAACACATCACAACCCATGGAGACACACTGGGAACAGCTAGACTTATCCTTCCAGAATCATATACTGTAATTATCATCTATGTCCAGAGATAGCATGAATGTTATTATTCCACAAATGCAGTTCTCAAATCATCACAGCTTTCTTTTCGTCATTTGTTCTTTTGGATGAAGAAATAAGCCATTCATTCATTATAAATGAACTTAAGCTATAAAAACATGAATTACTAGAAGACAATTCCTTTGGAAGACAGGCAGGGACATGCAGATGCTTCTCCACATGGTCTCTGTGGGCAGGTGTCTATATATAAACAGAGCTCAAATAGATTGTGGAATCTAAGAGAAAAGTAGATCACCCATGTAAAGGACATCTGTATTAGAACCTGTTCCCAATCAAAGGAAAGTAATTCTTCTTGGTGGTCTGACCACTTAACTCAAAAAAGAACTGAGCCAACTTTCATCAATGAACCCTTCTTCCAACCAAAAAAAAAAACAAAGAAAAGGAAAAATGAGAGTTGGCTACTGGTTAAGGCAATGCTGTGCCACAAGGTTAATAATGATGGGTTTCAGGTCACCGGCAATTTCTGATTTCAAACTAACTTGAACCATCCACTGTAAAAGGCCAATTGTTTATTGTGGGCTACGTGGTACCCACAATTCTTCTTGGACACCCAAGTGGTGGGTGGGTGGGTTTCTGTCATTAAATCATTACCAAAACAAGAGAAGGACTTTTCATTCTTAAAAATAATAAAAATAATAAGAAAGTGTTCCTATGTTGCAGCTCCATGGATGACACAGTGTGGCTCAGTTTCAAGATTACTGGAACTGGAATAGTCTGCTGCTTTTTAATCAATTCATGGGATATGGGCTTCATATTTCCAAGGGAATTTTATATTTCCAGGGGGAAAAATTCTAAATATCCCTGCGATCATTTGGAAGAGTCCATGGTGTCTTCCTCCACATTGTCTATGCTTCTTGGATGTTCATTTCACTTCTACATGGCCAAGGGACTCATCCAGTGGTTACATAGCTTTTTCTTCCTGGCTCTTGTGAGCAAGGAGGCCAGAGGGAAAGAACGCCACCTCACTTGGCATTTGCTATTAATAGCTCCTCCCTGGCAAGGGAGGATTGATCATCATAGCAGCTGGAAGGCCCTGCTCTCCATGAAAGACATACTCGCCCAGAAAGGGAAAGAAAAGGAAAAAACCATCAGTGGGTGATTTGAATCACACTACAAAGTCCTGGCCTAATCCACACCAGCTTGGCAGGAGAAGCTTTGACGTGCATGATGGGGGGACCGAGAATTCACAGCAGCAGAAGAGACAGAATTCAGATTCCCAGGCTGGGTGCAGTGAGTGGGTGGGGTTTTTGTGTGTTTATTTCTTTTTTGTTTTTTGTTTTAGAAGCAGAGTCTCGCTCTGTTGCCCAGGCTGGAGTGCAGTGACGGGGTCTGGGCTCACTGTGACCTCTGCCTCCCAGGTTGAAGCAATTCTCCTGCCTCAGCCTCCTGAGTAGCTCGGATTACAGGTGCCCACCACCACGCCTGGCTAATTTTTGTGTTTTTTAGTAAGACCAGGTTTCACCATGTTGGTCAGGCTGGTCTCAAACTCCTGACCTTGTGATCCACCCCCCTTGGCCTCCCAAAGTCCTGGGATTAGAGGTGTGAGCCACCACACCAGGCATTAGTGGGTGGGTTCAATCACTGCCCTGTACTGCCAAGTTATCAGTATGTTTTAAATGGCAAGGAAGGAAGGGAAGAAAAGGATAAAGGGAAAGAAAGAAGAGAAAAAAAGAGGAAGAAGGGAAAAGTGGAGGGGAAGAGAAGAAGAAAAATGGATAGTTAGGAAAAGGGATTTTCCCAATGCTAGGCAGACGTGTCAACTGGTTCAACCCCAAGAGAGAGGAAGTTGGCATATTGATCAGAATTCCTCTTCTAGCAATGGATCCTTTCCATTCAGTGATACATGTTGACATCAAATATGTACTAGATTATGGTGTTGTTCATAAAAGCAAAATAATGGATACAACCCTAACAACCATCAGCAAAGAATGCCTGAATAAATTTCAGGACAATGTTGCAATGGATTCTCATGAAGCAGCATGTATATATTTCTCTTTATATATTAATATGAAAAAGTCTCTGTGAGATATCGTGAAGTGAATCGTGCAGAGTACAAAACAGCATGCTTGGCCTGCAGACATTTTACTAGGACCCACCCTAGCTCTATTGGTGTGCTGAAGTTTGCAGAGACTATTTCTGAAAGGATTCTCATTAATCCGAAAATTCTAGAAGCCTCTGCAGAAGGTAACAGGATGGCTGGGAAAAGCGGGGAGACAAAATCTCCACACTCACCCTTTCCATCGTTTGAATGTTGAACCATGTCCATGCATTACCCTAATTAAAATTTTACAAAAAAGTACAGCATTCCAAAAAAGTAGAGAGTAAAAGCCTACAGGCCTGTGCATGAGAGAGGAAGATAAAGTGAGCTGAGGGTGAGTAATGATGAGACTCAGATGCCCTGGTTATTAACGAATCCCTCAAATAACAAACAAGTGATCTGAAGAAGAGGCCACGGGAAGGAAATGCTGTCAGGAGGTCATGACTCAAGTACCTTGGAGAAGGAACACCGAAACTATATTTTCAAATGTTCACAGGAGGAAAAATCAATAGATAAGGGTTGACTCCTTTAAAGCTCCTTAGATGGCCAGGAATGGTGGCTCGTGCTTGTAATCTCAGCAGTTTGGGAGGCAGAGGTGGTGAATCATGAGGTCAGGAGTTCCAGACCAGCCTGGCCAACACAGTGAAACCCCATCTCTACTAAAAATACAACAATTAGCTGGGCATGGTGGCAGGCACCTACGATCTCAACTACATGGGAAGCTGAGGCAGGAGAATCACTTGAACCCGGGAGGCGGAGGTTGCAGTGAGCTGAGATAGTGCCACTGCACTCCAGCCTGAGCGACAGACTGAGACTCCGTCTCAAAACAACAAAAAAACAAACAAAACCTCGTTGGATGAAACTTCAGGACTGATGAAAGTACATTTAATGCTAATTTAAAAGAGCTCAAAGAAGAAGCTGCTAGAACTGTGTATAGATTCAAAAGCAATAGCTGATGGCTTGGCTCTTTCCAGAACAAGAGCAGGGGTGGTGGTTGGCACAGGGTAGTGCTGGCAGAAAGACCACGGGTCATGACAATTTGAAAAGTGGAGTTCAAATTCCAGCTCACTCAATCCCTAGTTCTGAACCCTGATTAAGAGCAATATCCATGAGCTCAGCTGCTTAACTTTCAGGTCTATGTAAGGTATTCAAATTCCCCTTCCTTTACAACCAACCAAGGCTGATATGTAAAGCGCATCTGGCCTGAGATTAAAAAGACCACAGAGGAGGCCAGGTGCAGTGGCTCATGCCTGTAATCCCAGCACTTTGGGTGGCCAAGGTGGGCGGATCACCTGAGGTCGGGAGTTCGAGACCAGCGTGACCAACATGGAGAAAACTCGTCTCTACTAATAATACAAAATTAGCTGGCTGTGGTGGTGCATCCCTGTAATCCCAGCTACTCAGGAGGCTGAGGCAGGAGAATCGCTTGAACTGGGAGGCTGAGATTGCACCACTGTGCTCCAGCCTGGGCAACAAGAGCGAAACTCCATCTTAAAACAAACAAACAAACAAACACAATGTAACCAACATAGAACTACTTCTGATTATAACTTGGATATCTTATTTATACTTTGTCTATAAATAAAACAATCTATCATTGCTTAAATAACGTAAATTAGAGATAGATTTTATTTAAAGTAGGGAAGAAAAGAGCAAGGATATAAAATGTAGTTGAGAATAAGACAAATACTCTATACCTTAAAGAGTGAGCAACAATTCTGATTCTAAGCATCCTAGAAGGTGCAGGACTCCCTGTTTTAAAGGGAAAACCAGTTGTTCCAGTAAGAGCATCTCTCTTCCCAAACAAAAAGCCATATGGAGATTTATCCCAGGTCCTCTGAAGAAGGGTCTGGTGATGGGTCTGGTGATGTTCCAAGCCTTGTTTTCAATAAGACCATTACAGTTGATAAAATAGTGAGGCCACATGGAACTTGCCTGCAGCAACCCAGTGACATCAAACCAAAATCAAAGGTTTGGAGCCACGAAAGGGTTGAAGGAAGTAAAAAACAATCACTTGAAAGCTAGCAACTTGCATGACACCTAAAACTCTTTGGAACCAAGGGATATGCCAAGTCAAGTTAAGTTTGCATGGGCAGCAAACTTAAATGTGCACAGTGTCTCAGCAAGTAGCAAGAATGTGTGAAGCTGCTTACATTGAGAAGGAAGACAATCGGGCATGCTGGAGACTGTGCAAGCTGGAGACCTCAGTCCCTTCTGATGCATCTACTCGGCACTAGCCATTTGTTGCCTCCTCTTCCAATTTTCAAGTCTAATGGGAAAGCTGTATTTTTACATAAAACCTCTGAATTGGCATATGTCTCTCAGAATTTTTGTTTTGTTTTGTCTTGTTTAACATCAGGTGTGGGCAAGACAAAATATGTCTGCAGGTAGGCAGTATCTCTTGAGGCAGAGGAACGTTCCACCGAGTTTTCTCTTTTGGAAGTAAAACCTATAGCTGTGGCTTGTCTCTGGGCTAAGCCAAGACAAGGCTCAACAAGGGAGGCAGAGGCAATGTCTGGGAGTGAGGTGATAATCTGTCCTAAAACTTTTAGAAGTGATATATTTGCCTGTAAAATTTCATGGCCTTGGGAAGATGAAAAACACACTTAAAAACTTCATCTAAGGCCGGGCACGGTGGCTCACACCTGTCATCCCAACACTTTGAAAGACTGAGGCAAGTGGATCACCTGAGGTCAGGAATTTGAGACCAGCTGGTCAACATGGTGAAACTCCGTCTCTACTAAAAATACAAAAATTAGCCAGGCATGGTGGCAGGCACCTGTAGTCCCAGCTGCCAGGGAGGCTAAGCCAGGAGAATTGCTTGAACCCTGGAGGCGGAGGCTGCAGTGAGCCGAGATCGCTCCATTGCACTCCAGCCTGGGCAACAGAGCGAGACCCTGTCTAAAACAAAACAAAACAAAACAAAAACCTCATCTAATTTTAGAATCTTACTTTGACATGTCAACCAAACTCATGGGTAGAAAAGGCCTTACTCTGTGATCTAAGCTATGCCAAATTCCTATCCCCCAACCCCAAGTAGGGGGAAGAAAGGCTCAGCTCTACCCTAGGTAAGGTAATCCTGAGGCCTGGAGGTGTGTCTGTTACCCAATGCATCTGGGCTCTAGTTGAGCCATGGGTGATGAGACCCAGTCCTGATCTCCAATTCTCAGTCTTAGATCTAATCACAGGCACACAACTCTGAAGTCTTGGAGGGTTTGGTTTCTAACTCAAGACCTGAATCTTTCTTTCCACAACTTTTCTCAGATAGGTTGCAGCTCAGAGCCCTGGGAAGCCTGTTCTGTTAGAGGTAAACAGAGTGCACTCCCACAATTCTAATTAACAGATTTTTTTTCCCTCTTCTCCCATGTTTCACCAAAGGAAACCAGCTTCTTAGCTGGGCCAGAAGTCAAAACCAGATTCATAAAGTACAACAAAATGTACAAAAAATTAAGTTTCCTCAATAACAGAAAAGTACGAAAAAATAAAGAAAACCTCGGTGGCCGATAAAGAAAATTAGTAGTAACCACAGTACCCAGAGAGGAGCCTTCCCTCTAACCCTGATCACTGAAAAAAAACTCTTTCATAAACAGACTAATAAGCTATAATATCAAGTGTAGTGGATGAACTTTACAGCCTGATTGAAAACAAAAAGCTATAAAAGATAATTTGTGGAAAATTCAGCAGATCTTGGTATGGACTACATATTATTTTATGTTAGCAAATTATCACCAATTTCATAGACATGATAATGATGACAGTTGTCATTATGTAGAGAAATGCCTTTAGTTTTAGGAGATGTCTGCCAAAGTCCTTATGGGTAAAGTTTGTCGATGTCTCTAACTTACATGGATGGATGGATGGATGGATGGATAAATGAATGGAAGGATGGATGGATAATGGAATGGAAGGATGGAAAGGTGGGTAAGTAGGGAGTTGGATGAACGAACAAAGAGATGGACAGATGGATGAATTAACAAAACATAGCAAAACATTAGCAACTGTTGAGTCTAGGTAGTGGACACATGGCCCCTGGAAACCCTGACACCCTACAAGTTATATACTGGTATAAAGGACAAATCCCTAAGAGCTGTTCCAGAGTCAACTTTTAAAAATAGTATCCAATCATTATATTTCAATGACAGGAGAAAAAAATGTTATATTGATAGTAAAGGATTTAAATTTATGGCATAGCTGAAAATGGTTACTGAATTGAAATGATAAAGTAATGAATCATTTCCCAAAAAAGTCAAACCATTAGTCATGACATTGCATGAAAAACTATTTAGAGGTGTCAGATGTGAAAGGAAGGAAAGGAAGTGAGGGAAGGGAGGGAAAGAGGGAAGAGGGGAGGGAGGGAAGGAGGGGGAGAGGGGAGAGGGGAGGGAGAGAAGGAAGAGGGGAGGGAGGAAGAGAGGGGAGGGAAAGAGATGAACAGAGGGAAGGGATGGAGGGAGGAAGAGAGGAAGGAAGGAAGGAAGGAAATGAAGACTACCTAGGAAATTATTGAATAAATGTAGATACCTTCAAGAAGATTAAATCGCTTTTTAAAAAGAAAATTGAACAGACTTCATGATTCTATTGGAAAAAAATCAAGCTATCTCTTAATTTCTACTAAATTCTCTGTGTTTTAAGCACTGTCCTTCCTGTAAGTTGCAGCAATCCATATTTCTCAAAGACGTCCTTGTAGACAGCTGTTACAGATGAAGCAACACTGTGGCCAAGCCTCTTAGATGTCACCGTCTCTCGGACTCGGCAACATGGTTCCTGCCATCTCTCAATACACAGTAGTGAAACAACCGCACCAAATGTTAGCTCAAATTCTTAGATCTCAATCCTGATGCCCTGCGTGATGAGAAATGGGATTTCCAGGCCGGGTGCGGTAGCTGGAACCTGTAATCCCAGCACTTTGGAGGCCAAGGAGGGCAGAACATTTGAGCCCAGGAGTTCGACACCAGTCTGGACAACATGGCAAAACCCTATCTCTACTAAAAATATGAAAAATTAACCAGGTGTGGTGGCACAAGTCTGTAGTCTCAGCTACTCAGGACGCTGAGGTGGGAGGATCACTTGAGCTTAGAAAGTTGAGCTATGAGCTCACCACGGCACTCCAGCCTGGGTGACAGAGCAAGATGCTGTCTCCAAAAAAAAAAAAAAAGAAAAGAAAAGAAAAGAAAAAGAAATGGGATTTGCAATCAACAGATGTGGAGAAATTAGGGCAACATCATAAACAGATTCAGGACACTGATTTGTACTCTTGGGTCCAACTATTCGTTCTTGATGGTTGTTTTTATTAATAAATGTAGGTGATCAGGGTTCCCTCCACTTAAGTGATGAAGAACTTATGCATACCAAAGACTCTGTGGGTGAGATGGGGCCAGGCACAGAGGAGGAAGCACTCACTCCGGAGGTGAGAGAATAAAAAGGTGCCAGTTGACACAGCCGTGTATGGCACCCACTGAGTAACGGCCTCCGCTTCACACTAGCATCTGGAATCCCCTAGCCAAGAGTCTTCCTTTCTGAGAATCACTCTTTTGGGTTCTTTAGACACTGATAAGAATATGACTAACACAAGAGAATCCAAGATGGCCGAATAGGAACAGCTCCGGAGTGCAGTTCCCAGCAAGAACAATGCAGAGGGTGAGCACCTACCACATTTCCAAACAAGTTTTCACTGCCCACAGACCAGGAGATTCCTGGGCCGAAAAGCACCATGAGTTTTCAGCACGGCGGTTTCAGCCGGTGCCGCATTGGCACACAGAAACTCACACAAAGATGGGTGGCCATTTCAAGTGGTGCCTGGAATGCCTGGGAGACAGAGCCGCCCATTCAACTGAAAGGTAGTGGGCAGAGATAGTGAGCCAGGCGATCTGATTCGGCGGGTACCACCCCTACAAAACAAGCAATCTGAAATGCTATGGATTAAGAGTTTCACAGCAAGCGCAGCTGGACCCAGGATGGTCCAGCACAGTGTGGGGAAGGGTGACCACCACTACTGAGGCAGTTCACACAGCAGCTGGGCAGAGCCAGCGGCAGCTCAGCAACACCTCTGCTGGCAGACCGTGACTAGACTACTCTGTGCAGGGCAGGGCATCTGTGAAAAAAGGCAGCAGCATGACAGGAACTTATAAATAAAGCTGACCTTCCTAGGACAGAGCACTTGGGAAAAGAGGCAGTTACGAGTTCCGCTGTAGCAGACTTAAAAGTACCTACCCAGAAGCTCTGCATGGAACAGTGGAGCTCCCAGCATGGCAACTGAGCTCCTATAAGGGACAGACTGTTTCCCCAAGCAGCTCCCCAAACCCCTTATACCCAAAGAGACACCTCATAAAGGAGAGCTCAGATCTGGCAGGTACCCTTCTGGGACGAAGATAACAGAAGAAGAAACCAGCAGCAACCCTTACTGTTCTGCAGCACCCACGGGTGATCCCCAGGCAAGCAGGGTCTGGAGTGGACCTCCAGCAGTTCTGCAGCAGAGGGGCCTGACTGTTGAAAGGAAAACTAAGAAACAGAAAGAAATAACTTCATCGTCAACAAAAAGGACATGCACTCAGAGACCCCATCCGAAAGTCACCAACTACAAAGACCACAGGTAGATACAGCCACTAATATGGGAAGAAACCAGCGCAAAAAGGATGCAAACACCAAAAGACCAAAACGCCTCTCCTCCTCCAAAGGATCACAACTCCTCACCAGCTACAGATCAAAGATGGATGGAGAATGAATCTGATGAACTGACAGAAACAGGCTTCAGAAGGTGGATAATAATAAATTTCTCAGAGCTAAAAGAACAGATGCTAACCCAATGCAAAGAAACTAAGAATGTAGAAAAACAGTTAGATGAGATGCTAACTAGAATAAACAGCTTAGAGAAGAATATAAATGACTTGATGGAGCTGAAAAACACAGCACGAGAACTTCGGGAAGCATACATAAGTTTGAATAGCAAACTGATTCAAAAGTGGGCAAAGGACATGAACAGACACTTTTCAAAAGAAGATGTATATGAGGCCAACAAACATATGAAAAAATGCTCATCATCACTGGTCATTAGAGAAATGCAAATCAAAACCACCTTGAGATACCACCTCTCACCAGTCAGAATGGTGATCATTAAAAAATCTGGAGACAACAATATGCTGGAGAGGATGTGGAGAAACAGGAATACTTTTACACTGTTGGTGGGAGTGTAAACTAGTTCAACCATTGTGGAAGACAGTGTGGCACTTCCTCAAGGTCCTAGAAATAGAAATTCCATTTGACCCAGCAATCCTGTTACTGGGCATATATCCAATGGATTATAAATCATTCTGTTTTAAAGACACATGCACATGTATGTTCATAGCAGCACTGTTTACAATAGCAAAGACCCGGAACCAACCCAAATGCCCATTGTTGATAGACTGGACAAGGAAAATGTGGCACATATACACCATGGAATACTAGGCAGCTGTAAAAAAATGATGAGTTTGTATCCTTTGTAGGGACATGGATGAATCTGGAAACCATCATTCTCAGCAAACTGACACAAGAACAAAAAATCAAACACCACATGTTCTCATTCATAGGCGGGTATTGAACAATGAAAACACATGGACACAGGGAGGGGAGCATTACACACTGGGGTCTGTTGGGGGAGGTCCAAAGGAGGGACAGCGGGGGGG
>PVKP010005783.1:29501-87258 GCA_004027715.1 Plecturocebus donacophilus | reverse complement strand
CACCCTGGTAATGCTGCTGCCCACAAGGTCCCCGCCGCTGCCTGGGTTCACACCCTGGTAATGCTGCTGCCCACAAGGTCCCCGCCGCTGCCTGGGTTCACACCTGGTAATGCTGCTGCCCACAAGGTCCCTGCTGCTAAGTGGGTGCCTAGATGCGAAGGGCCCTGTGACTTGGCCTGGGGACACAGATTTCCAATCCAAGCATGTGGGCTCTCTGGCAGTCACAGCTTCTGAAGGGACAGACACGTACACAAAGAATGACAATGCTGTATGGTCACACCAACTCTCAGTGTGCTCCCATCGGCAGAGTGTGACAGGCTGGACTGAGCGAGGTGGTAGCACACAGTAGGGCCACACAAATGGTTTAGCCTGGCTTACCCTCTTCGCACTCCAGGAATGATCACTCAAGTGTGAAGTGACCTTAGCAAATGTGCCCCCTCTAGCCCTCTGCTCCCAGGCCTCTTGGAGGGGGCCCTCGGAGCACCTGGCACACACCCTCTAGAGACACAGAACACATCTCGAGGCTGAGGGACTCCAATCCTGCCTCCACCCCTTCTCTAAGGCAGTTATAAGATCAGGAATGCTTGTCGAGTCATATATATATATTCCCCAGAAGTTCTGAGGCCAAAAAAAAAAAAAAAAGTTTGAAAGCCTGTGGTCTAAATTAAGCCACCTGCAAAGTCTTAAATCAACATGGAGTGAGAGGTCACATATTTGGTGCACACACGTGTTAAACCATTTACAAAATGACTAATGTCAGCGCTATTATAAGAGCTCCCCTTTTGCCCAGGCCAGCCCTCCTGCTCTCCATATGGATAATCTTCCCATGGCCCATGTGTCCTGGCCACAGCCCTGAGACACCATTCATGCCATTGGTGCAGAAGCAGGTAGGGAGGGCTCTGCTCTCAGGTTTATCTGCATCTAGGGAGAAGAATCACACAGGAATTGAAAATGCACCTGTCAAATGCTGGGAGGAGAGGGAACATGAGTGCAAGGCCTTCTGCCAAAAGGATGGGACCTGGCCAGGAAAGATGGAGCTGACCTCCTCAGAGGGATGCCAGCACCTGCTCGGAGTATAGGGTGGGGCTGGCGGCCAAGGGGGAGCACCTGCAAAGGCGCTGAGGAGGGTGATGGAGGCTGCATGGGGAACCTTCAGGAGAAGCTTCCTGGTGAGCTGTCAGAGAGAGCACAGATCGGAAGAGAAGGGCAGGTATTCCTGTGAAGCCCCAACCTGGGTTGATGTGGGTTTCAGGCGATTTCTGATCACTCCTTTCGGAGGCCTGCTCTGCCCTGGGCATCTATTGTTTGGAATCAGACATGCCCATCTCACTCCTCCTGCCCCTCAACCTCAACCCCCGCCACGTCTCTTTTCTTTCTTCGGCTGGTTCCAATGATTAACCCCATGAACTGTAACATGTTTTGACAATTTCTGAATGAGATAATGGTGCAGGAGACTTTTTTCCTTCATCAATTCTAAACGGAAACTCAGAACATAAAAGGGAAACGTGAAGCTGCTTGGGCTGCGTCGAGGTTGGGGGCCCAGGTCTTGTCCTCCAGATCCTGTGTCTGTCCCATTTCCCACCCACTCTCTAGCCCCTGAGGGGCTTCCAGCCTGAAACCCAGGGGTAGCAGGAGGAGGACTGAATTAAGAGCCGGAATTGAACTCTGTGAACAATCCCCTTTCCCCTTTCTGTAAAATAAGCAATTGGTTCTGACGGGCTCTAAAATACCTTCTAGAGTAGAACTGTTATCAGTCTTTGAAACGTCAAATCAAAATACAGGATGTAAACACTCATTTTTACAATTGACCAGTAACTAATTAGGAATCTTTAAAAGGAATACAACATTGGCTTTGTCCTTTCTGCTATATTCTGTCTTCCCTGAGAGGGTAAGTCATTATTTTTGAGTTAATTAATGCACTGGCAACTTTGCTATTCTCTTAAGGCATGAACAACCTTTTT
This sequence comes from Plecturocebus donacophilus, assembly GCA_004027715.1. Taxonomy (NCBI): domain Eukaryota; kingdom Metazoa; phylum Chordata; class Mammalia; order Primates; family Pitheciidae; genus Plecturocebus; species Plecturocebus donacophilus. Next base: position 85,297 of record PVKP010005783.1, on the reverse strand, counting down.
GAACTAAAAAGTTATTACTGTAGGATTTTTTGCAAATGTGAAAAAACACACTTACTTTGTCTTTAGCAGAAGCCTAATATAAATTCATGATTTAATTCTCTTCTAAATGAATAGCCACAGAGCCTAAGTAAGGAATATTAACCCTTCTATTGTCCTCTGCCTAACTTACGTAAACCCATGGTTCAGATGCCATTACATATCTCTAAATGAGCTTTGGTAAATTCTCCAGCTCAAGCGTAAAGAAGAAAATGCTAACTTAGGGCTACTAGTTCCTCACGCTGAACACAAATTTTCTCAGCTTGGTACTAGTTTTTCTTTTACAGAGTCAGCAAAGAAAATTCCGTCACTAAATATAAATATCTTCCAAGTAATTTTGGAATGAATTCATTTTTATTGTTTTATTAAATGCAAATTAAAGATCTCATGTTCTATGATACTGCTTTTCATTAAGAAAGATTTCTCAAGAGCCAGTTTCACTAAATTTATATGGCCCAGAGAAAATGTTTAAAAGAAAGCAAAGCAACCTCACTACCCACAGTGTCGCCTGTGGTCTCCACAGGCCACTCACAACCAACAAGCAATGCTGCCCTTCACCTCAGCCTGTGCTTTGTTCTCTACATTCTAGGCGCTTGGAAGAAAGGGAAAAATAAGGTAAAGTGCTTCTAATCTAGTGATACAAACTGACATAAAGCATTTCAACAATTTTTGGGGGAGCAGGTGCAGTGGCTCACGCCTGTCATCCCAGCACTTTGGGAGGCCGAGGCGGGCTGATCATTGGAGGTGAGGAGTTCGCGATCAGCCTGGCCAACATGGCAAAACCTCATCTTTACTAAAAATACAAAAATTAGCAGGGTGTGGTGGTGCACACCTGTAATCCCAGCTACTTGTGAGGCTGAGGCAGAGAATCACTTGAACCTGGGAAGCAGAGGCTGCAGTGAGCTATCGCACCACTGCACTCTAGCCTGGGCTACAGAGCATGACTCCATCTCAAAAATAAATGAATAAATGCATGAATGAATGAATGAATAAATTTTTTTTGCATATCCCTCCAAATAATTTTGAACATCATGCAACTCTTTCCATTTTTCACTGACATCTAAAAATTTCCATCACAAGATCTGTTTGGTTGCAATGGAGGTACGTTTTAATTGTGTTCTAAATATTAATACTTTACAAATAAATGTTTTGCCATTTAAAAAATATAAACAAAGAAATATGAATATCGTAGTATTTTCATGCCCAGCCCCCTCCACGTACAAGTGAGGAATCGAGTTCTTCCTTTAACAGGCAGAGCTTTAGAGCATGTCTCTTCTTCCTTGAACTTAATTTTTATTTTGCTACCCAACAGAATCTCATTCTAATTAAACGTACTTTATACTTGAGATTTTTAAAAATTGATCAAGTGTCTTTGTATAAAAAATGTATATAAGTTAAAGTGTAATTTTTATTTCCCCTCACCATAAGGCAGTTGTATTGAATTCCTTTAAACAGTTACATTTGCGCTGATTAACAAAAAACAGCCAACCCAAACTACATAAATGTTCTAGAAACTTTGACATTTGGTAAGCAAAAAGGTAAAATACCATTTGGAAATGCATTTCATAAGTGAGTGAGGCTTTTTCAATTAATTCCTTAAAAATGACTGGATTACTTATTGCTAGCAGGAGGCAGGGTTTGACATAAATTCAAGTCATATTTTTCATCTTATAAACACTATGCAAAGCTTGTCACATATGAAGGTAAATTAAGGGCCTTTTGTTATGGTTACAGCATTCCATTAGGTTTTTAAAACTTTTCCTCCAATAAATGTTGAAAATCACTTAATTAATCTGTCATAAAAATTATGCTTAATGATCTAAAATCTGACTACTAAGTTAGACCCTTTGTCAGTTTGGCTGGAAAGAAAAACTGGGAAACGACCTGATATTCAAAAAGATTTGCCACCAACTCATTAGACATATTTATCTGCTGAATCTTATACCAATATTTCCATTTGTTCTTTTGTTTGGGATCGGGAAAAAGGTTTGTCCATCTCAGGAAAGTGCACACCAGTGACACTCCTGATTGGTGAGGGTTATGTCTGTCTTTGATGAGGGAGCAGAAGGGCATCTGTAAAACTGGCATTGGGGAAAAAGACTTGGAATGATGCTGGTCACAGGTGAGTTCTCAGGCACGTGAATTCCAGGAAAGAATGCATATGGAGGTATAACATTTGGAAGTGGATTTCCTTGGAAAGTCCTAGTGTTCTCCCAGAAGAACATGTACCCCAGTTTAAGCCCACCGATATACAAAATACATCTCAGTCAATTTAAGAGTTGAGATGGTGGGATTTATGGACAGTACCACAGGAATACAGAAGTGGGGTCGCTCATCCTCATGAGAGGAGACAGGAAAGTGACCACTGAACTGCGTCTTAACACAAGCATGACTTTGCCAGGTAGAGGAGGACAGTTGGGTCAAAAGATGGAAAGCAGCAGAGAAATGCCAGGCTACATGGGAAACATCAAATTCTGCCGAGTGGTCGGAATCCCCAGTGTCTCTGTGGGCACACACAGGTGTGCAAATGTTCAGGGGGCACAGTTTGGAGGGGCTGGGTTTAGGATTTACCTTTGAGATACCCTTTGCCACCAGCATTATATAGATTCTGCTCTGAGTAGGCACCCCAAACTTTGTTCCTTTCTTTTTCTCTAATTGATTCCACAGGCACCATTTCCTTCAAGTGAAGTTTGCCTGTTCTTTTCTTGTCAAAATTGCAGCCTCTTTAGTTTGATGGGCACTATTTAATAACATTTTATATTAATGCGCTTGTCAAAAATCCCATAGACCGGGGCTCCTGAAACACACTGCATGATGAAGGTAATAGTACCACCAGCTGGCTCCAGAGCACTACTATATACACATTTTTATATTTTCAAGAAGGCAAGATAATGCAGGTTTGAAAACCATTTATGGATCTAAAATTAGACCTGGATTCTCTTAAGAGTCAAGTGATGCATTCTAGGTATCAGTCAGCTCCTATTTCTTTGCCATCTGAATCATAACTCTAGTCCTAGAATCCTAACATGCCTATTAGAGTCCCTGGGCAGAGAAAATTTCAAGTTATTCCACTGTAAGATAGAGCTGTCTTCCAATTGCTGTTCTTTTAAAAACGTATAAGAAACAGCTGCTGTTTTTCTCGGCCCACCGCTCTCACCCTGTTGTGTTAAATGAATTCTTCCCTCTTGCAGGTAAACAGTTTATCATATCTGGGTATGATATCCCCTAAATATTCCCTAGGACAATCCAAAGATGAGTATGTGTCCCATGCTGGACCAATCAAAGTTCTTCTCTGCACCTTTCCACCAGAGCTATTCAGGAAGATGGTCCAATTGGGCAGGAATAAATGGATTGGGTGTAAGTTTGGGATAGATGGTGCCATTTTAACAAGCACAGGGAAGAACTTATCCAGGGACTGGAGAGGAACACAGTTCTAAGACAATGTTTCAGCTCCTGAATGCAATCATGCGCATAATAAAGATTAGTCTCTTGGAATTGCCAGTTTTGTGAGCTAAAAATCGCCACAAAATCCAATTATGCATAACTGGTCAAGACACTATTTCTGTTTCTGAGAACTGAGGAGTCCTGCCTAATAAATGTCTAAATTTCCTTGATTTTGCACATGTATCTGTGTAACATTATGGCATTTCTATTATAGAAACTTTTATTTTATATTACATATTAAATTTGACAGTTACATATATGTCTTTCCCTTTCCTAGATTTATTTTCCATTATTTGAATTACACGCTTGAGTATAATCTAACTCAGAAGGGTATACTCTTGAAGCTTTCTTGTGTCTGAAGGCTGGCTCCTTTTAATTCTCAGCCTTGACTGTCAGTATGGCTAAACCAAAGGAAGATTCAGACGAAAATCCTTCTTTAAGATTGTCTTCTCAGCTCCTCTGTTTTCTAGCATCTCGTGTCATAGATGAGAAGGCATATGTTAGCATGATTTATTTACAGCTATATATAACCCCTCTCTAGAAGCTAGTAAAATTTTACCTGTGGATTTTTTAAAAATTTACCTGAATATGTCTACATGTGCACATTTCTAAAGACATGTATTTAATTTCTAAGACTTTTTTGATGCTTATTTATTTTTTGGTAATAGCCTGCTCTTGTTTTATGTATGTGATAATCTACTGAATTTTTCTGAGGCAACGACTAAAAGTATGTATTTTAAATTTCTGTTCTATTTTCCTACTGTAACTCTATTTCCTTTGGAGTAAATTTCTCTGATCACTTTGTTGCCCTCTTTCATGATTAAAAACAAAATTATCTACTGATGCTTGGCTGTCTTTCCTGTGTTTGGATGAGGGTGTCAGCAATAGTATGGAGTGAATTTACTTGCTGCATGTGAATATTGCTGTTTCCTTACTATAGGTCAGAAAGCCTATCGACAGCAGCCATGGATGGGTGTGGTACACAAATCAGGACTGGACTAAGGGAAGTTCCACAGGGACAGAGACGGATGCTTGCATTCTTGGGCGAGGATTCCATTTGGATAGGGCGGTCAGTTCTTCTCTGTAGCCACAATGCTGGCTTTGGCTGATGGTGCTTAAATCAGTGCAGCCACCTCGAAACTGAAGTTTCATTTTATTTTAATGTGCTTTTTTTTTGCTTTTAAGCAAATAAACAGGATTGCTTCTCTATACCACTGTCACGGGCTAGAATACTCTAAAATATTAAACTAGTGGCTAATTACTATCAGATAGTATACCTCAACACTGATATTTGCAAACCACATAATGGTAGCTGGGTTTTGACATTCTGCAGTGCCCAAATGGATTGTATTTACCTACCTCCTTATTTAATCTACATGTCCCCTGCAGCGTGGATATCACTATTCCTATTTTGCAAATTATAAAAGAAGCCTCAACCAACAAATTACGTCACCTATCCCCGAGGGTGTGTGTTGCAGAAACACTCTGCTCAGCTTTTAAAAGGGGCAAGTTGATTCAAACATCACAAAAACCCACACGGTGGGCAAGAGTCAAATTAAGGTTCTTTAACTAATGTGTTACATGAATCTTACTGAGTATATCTGCATTTAGACTCTTCTAAGCCAAAAGATTTGCTTCCATGTTCTATGGAACAAATCTTGGATCCATTTTTCCGGGAATCTCAACATACTTGAAACCATTTCTTGAGGAAAAAAAATTCAGTCCTTTTTTACACATTTCTGGGGCCTCACCTTTGAGGGAAGTGTGGGGCAGTGGATGGTGACGCCCGCTGGCAAGAACAAAGCTTGTGTCTTAGTTTTCATTGTCAAAACAGAAACTCTGTCTCCAGGTTGTCTAGTCTATTAAAATACCTGAATTTTATTCAATCAATGCCTCAGAAACTGAGGTTCAGGGACATGCCAAGTTGCCAAGAGACTCAATCTCAAATTGACTATGCTTTGGGTCTGGCATGAAGGAAAGGTGAGGCAGCTGCCATCTGAGATGGGCAATCTAAGAAAAATGGCATCCCTCCCTTTGCTGATCTTCCAACTTTGATCCTTTTATCATCAGAAGTCTAGAATAAAGTATGTTTACTTAGCTTTCCATAATGCACTGTTCATCCATCACTCTGGATGTAAACTTGATATAAAAATGACCGAATTATGAAATAAATGAGTGATGTTTGACGTGGCAGCCTCTCTGATCACTTTGGCCTTGTTTCCCGAGAAGGCGGGACTGAGCTGTGTCTTTTTTTTTTTTTTTTTTGAGACAGAGTCTTGCTCTGTCGTCCAGGCTGGAGTGCAGTGGCGCATTCTCGGCTCACTGCAACCTTTGACTCCCTGGTTCAAGTGATTCTCCTGCCTCAGCCTCCCGAGTAGCTGAGATTACAGGCACACACCACCACACTCATGAGCTGTGTCTTTATGGCTGCCTTTACCTGCATATCCTCCTCTGTCCCTCTTCCCAGCACATACATTTCTGAGCTCTCCTAGTGTTTACTTCTAACCACTTAAGGAAAACGTGGGTTTCAAAAATAGCATTCATATATTTTTATTTCCAATCATTTAAAATAACATTATTTCTGGGGGTTAGAGTTAGGGCAGTGGGGAGTTAGGGGAGGGGTAGTATTAGGAGAAATACCTAATGTAGATGATGGGGTGATGGATGCAGCAAACCACCATGGCACATGTATACCTAGGTAACAAACCTGCACGTTCTGCACATGTACCCCAGAACTTAAAGTATAATAATAAAAAAGTGAACAAATTAAATTAAATTTTAAAAATTATTCCTTTTTCTAACTTTTCTAATTTGAATAACACTGAAACACAAAAACTTGCCTCCAATCTCCTTTGAAATTCACTGTGATTTAAATAAGAAATAAAATAGATCTCTATGAATGATAGGAGAGGAAAGGAGTCAGGCCATCCTCTCACCTGACAGGCAGATGGCATCTTCTGGGCAAGCTGTGTGCCCTGCCTTGTGCCACCCTCAGGGACCCAGGCTGACCCTGTGCAAAAGGGCACCTGGAGTTCAGGGCATCTCACCCAATCAGGAAGGCCTCCTCAAGCTGGCACACTGTGCAATATAAATTCTCAACAATATAATCAATATTTAGTGTGCAGTAACAGAAACGAGCATTCTTTGACAAAAGTTAAGAATCCAGATATCTGAGCCTCACCTCTTTGACGCTGAAGAACAGACAGCATTACAGGCCATTTTCTGTGACTCAGGGAAGATGATCGGCTGTGCTGTAATCCACCCTGTGAGGTCAGTCATCCCAGGCGCCTGTCCCTGTGCCTTGCCTGCCCCCCAGAGGTGCCTACCGAGAGCCCCCACCGGGCACAGGGCCCCTTGGCCGGGCCTAGCCAATCTTAGTGTTTCATCTTCACGTCTCTGCTCCTCCTTCCCTTGTACCTAAAAGTGGAGGTTAGTGGTGACAGACAAACTTGTCACTGTTCCTCTGTAATGCAACATTTTATTAGGTGTTTTTAAGAAAAATTACAACATAGAAAGGGCTGGGCACAGTGGCTTATACCTGTAATCCCAGCACTTTGGGAGGCCAAGGTGGGTGGATCACTTGAAGGATTTTGAGACCAGCCTGGCCAACATGGTAAAACCCCGTCTCTACTAAAAATACAAATACTAGCTAGGCATGGTGACCTGTGCCTGTAATCCCAGCTACTTAGAAGGCTGAGGCAGGAGAATCACTTGAACTCGGGAGGCAGAGGTTGCAGTGAGCCAGGATCGTGCCACCACTGCACTCCAGCCTGGGCCACAGAGTGAGACTGTCTCACAAAACAAACAAATAAAACACATAAAAAGGAAACTTTTCACTTTTATTTTTCTTTTCACATAAATTACAAAATTCTTTCTTGGCCAGTTCTGTTCTTTTATTTCCTTATTGATGGCTTCTTAAGTTTGCCCTCTATAAAATCTACAGAGTTTGTGGTATTTGCACTGGGTTAGCTCCATGGTTCCTGTCCTGCTGTCCCGGCCACTGCATGCTCCTTGAGGACAAAAGACTATTAATGGGCCTTCCTCGTATGGGCACTGGGCTTGTTGGGAGATGGCCATGTTTCAGGTTAACTGAAGCTACTGTAACGTTTTTCTCTTCTGACTGACTGGCCTGGAAAGAGTGACTTTCTGATGTTTTTTCTCCAAGGCATCTCCCTGTACTGGGAGCTGCTGAGGGCCCTGTTCCCCTCTGCCGCTTGGCCAGGGGCCCTGTGCCTGCTTGGAACCCCCAAGAGAGGTCCCAGATGACTAAGGCCAGCCCTGGCCTCCTCAGAAGCCCCCGGCATCTCAGCTCTCCCTCACGCTCCTGTTATGTGATTTCCTTCTCATTTTCTGTGCAACACAAAGCTCGGCTGCACATTTACAACGATGTCCATCACAGAAAACCCAGCCTTTCCAGATGCTTGGTAGCAGAGAGGGTTTTGGGGTATATCACTCATGACATGGCTGGAAATATAAGACAACGGAACTTGCTTTTAAGATAAAACATTTGTTTCCTTTCTGCAGGCTACCTCGTTTCAGCTGAGAAGGTTGTCTGCTATCCAGGATCCAAACCTTTCTTCCCTGGAGGAGCCAGGAGAGTTGAGGGGACAGATGGGAAGCCGGGAGACAGGGAGCACCTTTTAGGAGCCAAGGGAGCAGCTTCAGAGAGAAGAGGACTTGCAGATATGACCCCAAGGTTGGCTACTGCATGCATTTCCAGCTGGAGTTCTCAGAATACGTCCTTCTCTTTCCTCTTGAAAGTCCTGATCTTCCTGCAAGGGCAGCTCAGGCCCTCCCTCCTCCATGAAGTTGGCGTCTCCAGGGGCCCCAGCGTGCATCCTCCCTGGACTCACGATGCCCACACTGCTGCCACTCTTTTCTGTTGCACTAATAGGGTATCCTTCCAGCTTGGCGCTCAGCCCCTCAAGGGCTGCGTGAAACTCATCTCTTAATGTCCTCATCCACAAGGCTGAATTCCTCTCTCTAAGGACTTAGTGAAGATTAAACAAGACAGCACTTATGAAGGAGCTAGCAGGGCACAGGGTCAATGCTCAGTAATGGCAGCTAAAATTATCACAGGCGCTGGGCTTAGCTGCATAAACATCCTAAGTTCTCTGAGAACAATGATGGTCTTGCCCTTGGCCCACATCAGAGTCCCCTGGAGGGCTTGTTCAAACAGAGGCTGTCCAGACCCCATGCCCAGCCCCATACCCCCATGAGTTTCTGATTCAGTGGGAATGGGATAGGCCCAGGGGTGCATGTTCCCAGGTGCTGCTGCTGCCGGCTGGCCTGGGTCACATGTGGGAGGGCTTCTTTGTACCTCCCCCAGGGTTCCTGGCCAGCCGGCTTTCTTCCCTCACTGGACTGCAGCAGAACCACCTACATTTAAACTTTGTATCCCCATGTAGCTTTCTGCTGTCATCTTACTGAAACCTCTTCCCTGCCATGGTTCAAAGACAGCTGTGTCTCCAGCAACAGGCCCTGGAGTTAACGGACCACCCATTTTAAAAATTCACATTCAGCTCCTGCTCTCAAAAGGCAGGAATATTTGCCTTTTTCTAAAATTAGCAGATTCCATTTCCCATTTCAGTGCTCTTCACATGTCTCCTGTTTTATGGGAACTTGTCCCAAAATGCCCTCAACAAAGTTACAAGTGACATTTTCCTCCAGACAGAAGTAGAGCTGAAATAATTACTTGCGGAAACTGCAATAGAATAGTTTCAGAAAGACAGAATGAGGAATTGACTTTCAAAAATAAAACACATTCCAAATGTTTATAAACTATGCCTAAAACAAAGAGCAAATAAACAGTATGGGTGGGGGTGGATGATGAGTGGGGGGGCATGAGGAAGAGCGGGGGGAGGGCAGCTGAGCAGGGCAGGGGTGGCACAGCCCGAGAGCCAGCAAATGGGACCCCGAGATGCTGCAGACAATGGAGGAGAGGCAGCAAAGAGCCTCCAAGTCCCAGGTGTCAAAAGTGCTGCCCAAAGGCTAGTGAGAGGGGCCTGTAACGCCACCAGGGGAAATGAGTCCCGTCAACGGCAGCATTGAAGCCTGATGCTCCAAAGATCACCTGTCTGGTGTTTCTGCATCAGTGCCTCCATCTGCATCCTCAGGTTGTCAGTTTCCTGGCCAATTGGGTTACTTTTGCCTTATTAATTATTTGCATCAATTGCCTGAAGTTTGGGCCAGATTAAATAGCAAAGACTGTGAAGATGACTAATTTAAACCGTTACCTGGTTCGGGACTAAGGAATAAAACATGTCTTTTAATATTGAAAAGATACTCTAATAGGGGCTTGTTCCAAGACGAATTCTCTTCTGCGTAATTTTAGAAATCACACAATGCTAATATACCATTACAAGTGAGTGGAGAAAAGCGAAAGACTAATAACTATGCTTGCATACAGCGCTCTCCCGACACACACACACAGCTAAAACCATCATAGCAGTCCCTCCTTGTTGGAGGTTTTGCAGTTTGTTACCTGTGATAAACCAAGCTCTGGAGATATTGAATGAACAATTCCAGAAATAAACACTTGGTCAGTTCTAAATCATGTGTCCTTCTGAGGGGCCTGCTGAAATGTGCCCTCCTGTCCTGTCCCCCTACAGATGGAATCCTCCCTCTGTCCAAAGCATCCACACTGTCTCTTCCCCTGCCTGTGAGTCACTTAGCAGTGGTCTTGGTTCTCAGATGAACTGTCTCAGTGGCGCAGAGCTTGTTCCAGGGGCCCTGATTGTACTTAATACTGGTCCCAAAGTGCAAGAGGATTGATGTTGGCATATTGTTATAATTGTCCTATTTCATTACTAGTCATCGTCATTCACTGTGCCCAACGTAGATATTAAACTTCATCACAGGTGTTTACGCATAGGAAAAAAACATGGTGTATATATATATACACGTATGTATATTCAGTTCTGAGGTTTTAGGGATCCATGCAGGGTCCTGAAACATATCCCCTCATGAATAAGGAGGGACTCCTATACCTAAAAGGTACTCAGATACAGTAGAGTGGTCAGCACAAAAGCAATGAAAGTAACACGATGATTTTTCTGAGAGCTCCCCTCCCGCAGTCCAGCCTGCCTTGGCAATGTGCATCTGCCTGTAACAGTGATAAGATCAACATCAGGGCCCATCATTTTGGGAAGCTTGTATAGAATTGTTTCTAGCCTTATCTAAAGTCAACAGACTACTCAGCCAGCAAATTAAATGTTTCACACACAAACCACCTGTCTAACTCACAATTACGGTGGCCCCAAATAACTCGGCTTTATTGGCCAGAAAACACTCACCTCAGCAAAACCCAACACCCAAAATAAGCTACATGAGATGCTAGGGCTCCAGCCTTAGGGTTTTACGGTCTTTCCCATGGACTGGAAGTTGACTGTTGTCCCCTTGGGAGGCAGGGACCCCATTTCCCTCTCCATGTCCTGAAATGATAGATGGCCACACCCCACCTCTTCCATTCCTCTTATTACAGATACCCTCCTACAACCACATTCTACCAGGATTTTTCTATTAGGATTATTTTGGTTTTTAAAATAAAGTTTATTTTCTTTTTCGTTCATATAGAAAGTAAGGAAAACACAAACATTTGGAAATCACTTATCTGGGGATCACTTGTCCCCAAGACAACCATGGTTTACATTAGGTTGCTTTTTTTGGTAGTCTTTCTTTTTCAGAAGCTTTTTGGATAAATGTTATGCAATTTCTAAGATGTCTGAAGAAAATCAGATCCATCCCCCCACAATGTTTATGTACATACTTTGTACTCAACAGATTCAAGACACACTTTTCTCCATCTTTCGTGTCAATTTAAACGATTATGGGTATGGTGACTCGCATCTGTAATCCCAGCACTTTGGGAAGCCAAGTTGGGAGGATCACTTGAGCCCAGGAGTTTGAGACCAGCCTGGGTAACATAGTGAGAACCTGTCTGTCTCTACAAAAAATTCTAAAAGTTATCCAGGCATGGTAGAGCGTTCTTGTAGTCCTAGCTACTGGGAGGCTGACGGAAGAGGATTGCTTGAGCCTGGGAATTTGAGGCTGCAGTGAGCGACGACTGCACTAATGCAACTCCAACTTGGGTGACAGAGCGAGAACCTGTCTCAAACAAACAACACCACAACACCCCAAAACAATTACGTAACACTGTGCGGATTCAACTGTGAGCCTCCAGCAAATTAGTGCTTACAAGCTATGACTTCTCATCTGTAAAACAGGGATAAAAATAATAGTATTCATTCACTCAGGAGCCTCATGGGGAGGCGTGATGATGCAGGGAAAGCCTGACAGAGCCTGGACAGTCTGGAGTCTATGAATGTGGGCTGTTAGAACGAGTTTGACTACTGTGGTTCCCATCTGTTTTCAGCCTACAGGCTGATATGGCAGGTCCTCCAACGTCTTTCATTCAACGTTGTTTTATTATCCCAGGCTGGGGCCGCTGTCTGTGCAGAGATTGCACCCTCTCGGCAGGTCTGTGTGGGTTTTCCCTGGGTGTGCGAGTTTCCTCCCATGTCCCCAAACTGTGCATGTGAGGGCCACTGGCGTGTCAGAATTGTCCCTGTGTGGGTGAGTGTAAGTGTGCCTGCAATGAGATGGGGACCAGTCCAGGGCTGGCTTCTGCCCTGACTCCTCTGCTGCCCTGGTAGGCTGCAGATCTGTGACCCTGAACTGAAAAAACTGGGTAAATCATCACATTACCTGCTTTTATTAATCTTTCTTAAATGTATGTATAGCTCATATTTATGAATGTTTAATGGTCTTTATTTAGAAGTTTAGTGATGTTTCGGTGACCAGAAAGATGTGGTAGAAATTGTTTTTATCAGTTGGTCTATGGTAAAATCAGTTTCATTATCTGTTGTTCTGCATAAAGCCGTGGTTTCCAAAAACCTAACCTATCGCTGATGTTAAGTGAGGTCTTACTATATAATTATTCATTAGTGGTCACGATCTTTTGAAAGACTGGGAATTAAAGAACAAATGCAATTCTATGGGGGCTGCAGAAACTGCAATCTTAAGGCTTTGGGGAACCTTCCCAGGAGTGGGAGAAGACAGGAAGGAGGAGGCCCTGAAACACATGGTTTCTAGGAGGAAGTCCCAGGAAGCCGTGGGGTTGTTTGTAGATCAAACAAGTCTGGCCGGGTGGGGGTGGGTGGGAGGCAGTGGGCTGGCCCTGTTAGCATAAGCAAGTCCGAGCCAGGCAGGGAGAAGTTGGTGAGGGCACCCTCTCCCGGCTGCCCCACCACTGTTCCCTCATCCTGCCGTTTGCGCTAACTCCACCCGGAAACACAGCCAAGATGATTACCTTCTATTTGCTATTCTCTAGTCCCAGGGGGATCCGGAGTTTTTCTACTTCTTAGCATTACCCAATGCAGCCCGTTTTTTGCTAACTCTTCACCCCTCATCTCATCCCTCATAGGGAGCACGTGGTCCTGCATGGTTGTGTAGGGTTGAAATGGAGACATCTGCTCCTGATTTGTGTTGAATAAACCCTCCACAGGCCCTCCCTTCATGACGGGGCCTGCCGTAAGCTCTGCCAGGTGCCTCCAAGAGTCGGTCTGATCTGGTCTTCAGTGTGCACACCTCACTCTGGCTGTCTGAGAGCAGTGGCTCCTCCAGATGTTTTCCAGCACTCCACAGGCTCCAGAGCACATGAGCACCAGCCCAGATCTCCCAATGAAGGGTCTTAACAGGTTGCATTTTCTTCATGGTTATCAAAGCAATCTCTGTAAGAAACTACTTCTTGGGAAGAAAAGGTTCCCACTTGCTTCTCCATAAGTAACTTACAGAATGTAAGTTTTGCCAAAACTACTGTCTGTAGCTTGACTTACAGAAGGCCTTATCCACTGTCATGGTATTCCACAGAGCATTGCTTCTGATCCAGGAACTTGTTTCCCAGCCAAAGCAGTGCAGCAATGAGCCCGTGCATGGAACTCACTGCTCTTACCATGTTCCCCACTACCTTGAAGCCGCTGGTTTGATAGAACAGTAGAGTGGCCTTTTGAAAACTCAGTTACAGGGTCAGAGAGGTAGCAGTACCTTGCAGGGCTGGGACAGTGTTCTCCAGAAAGCTGTATATGCTCTGAATGACATCCCATATACGCTGTTTTTCTTATAGGGTCCAAGAATCAAGAGGTTAAAAGGGGAGTGGCATCATCATTATCCGTAGTGATCCACCAGCAACATTGTTTTTCTCATGACTTTTATGTTCTACTGGCCTAGGGGTTTTAGGCCCAGAGAGAAAAAAATGATTCCACCAGGAGGCACAACAGTGATTCCACTGAACTGGAAGTTAAGATGCCTCATGGTTAGTCTGGGCTCCTCAGGCTTTTGCATCAACAGGCAAAGATGGGATTTATGGTGTTGGCTGGGTGACTGACCCAGACTGCCCTGGGAAAAACAGACCGCTGCTCTAGTATGGAGGTAAGGAACAGTATGGGATGCAGGAGATCCCTTGGGACTTCCCTGAGTAAGCCCTGTGATGAAGGTCAATGGAAACTACCCTGACCCATTCCAGGTAGTACCACTAACGGCCCAGACCCTTCAGGAATGACGGTTTGCATCACATCACCAGGTAAGGACCACAACCAGCTGAGGTGCTGGCTGAAGGCAATGGGAATATAGAATGAGTAGAAGACATTATAAATATCATCTGTGATGTGACCAGCTACAGAAATGAAAACAGCAATTGTCAATGAGTATTTCCTTCTTATTTTGTTAAGAATATGTTTGTCTGTGTCTGTGTGTGTGCATATACACACACACACACATATATATATCTTTTACTTTCCTCTTATTCCCTTTACATGTGACATAAGTGACTTCTATTTCAGTGTTTAATTATTGATAATTTTACATCATAGTATTTTAAGTTACAGGATATCAGGAGAGAGTAAACATCAACTCAAGGACTTTACCTTCTCTTCTGGGAAGGGATGAGTGCATTTTCAGTTGTATACAGGACAGCAGTGTCATGCCAATTGGAATTGTGACCTTGTTTTGTCTTCCTCTGGGGATTATGATTTAAAGGCATGCATACAGATGGCGAGTTGGCCAGGGGTGAACTTGCGATGGCTAAGCAGGGGGTGTTCAGGTACTTGATGAGATGTTATTTCTGGGCATTTCTGTGAGGCTGTTTACCAGAGAGATCAGTAAAGAAGATGTGCCCTCACCACTGTGGGCAGGCATCCTATCTGCTGAGGGTCCAAACAGAAGAAAAAGGCAGGGAAGGGTGAATGTGTTCTCTGTGCTTGAGCTGGGACACCTATCTTCTTCAGCGCTTGAGTATCAGAGCTCCTGGTTTTGGGGCTTTGAGACTTGGATAGAATTTCATCACCAGCTTTTTGAGGTCTTCCAGCTTACAGATGTCAAATGGTCAAACTTCTTGGTTTCTATAATTACAGAAGCCCATCCCTATAACAAATCTCTCCCTGCCATAGATACACACACACACTCATAAATATATCCTATTGGTCTGTATTCTGGAGAAGCCTAACTGAAAGAGGTTTTAGAATAAATATTCCATTAGATTTAAATAGTAGGGAGGATTAAAATAGGCCTAATTTTAAGAAAATCTTCATTATCTTTCTAATGCTTTGAATTTGTTCAGAAAACAAAACATACATTTAGCAATGATCTAATTATTCATTACTTCAAGTCTACAAAATTAGCTTTCCCAGGAGGCAACCCTGACAGCAGATCCAGTGTGGATGTTTGCTGCAGTGAAACACAGTTCATGTCTCTCTCTCTTTCTATAATTTGAGTCTGTGAGAGGTGGCAGGAAATACATCCAAGGAAACTTGTTTGAAGGTGCAGCTGCTTCTCCAAAGCCTCCATAATCCTGAGCTCTGGGTCAGCCCCTGAGTCACAGCATGACTGCAGGGTAAAGGCTTAAGTCAGAGCCATGGTGTCCCGGTGCACAGCCGGCCTGCTGAGACTTGGAGAGAGTCTTCCAATTAACACCGCTGGTTTCTCTGAAGTGGCCAATGAGCGGCCACTCCAAGTGTCTCAACTAAATTGGACCAGTTTAAGAGCAGCCACACTGGGTGAAGCATTCCCAGACGACACCATGGCTTATTTACCTGTGTGTTTCATCACCACATGGAAACATGGGCACTTGCTGATCTGCAGGGGCTGGAGGGAAAAATGATCTTTCCCTTGTCAGCCAGGGGTATAGGTCAACGTGCCATCTGAAGCAGCTCTCAGCCTGCCATCCCAGGAATCGTGCCTGCCAGCACCAGGGACTGCGTCTGCAGGGGGTGGCACGAGCAAGCCTGCTGGTCCTGGCTCGGCTGCCCTGGAGGAGGCCCGAGACACCAGTGGAGAGCGCTGGGGCACACACAGGAGAACGACAGTGAGGTCCTGAGTCCTGGACGTGCATTTGCTCGGGACTCCAACCCAGCAGCCCGTCAAACAGTGAGAGGTGCTCTGCACTGCAGGCAGGCGCTTCATTTTTCTAAGCTGTAGGGGGCACATTTTCAGCACTCTCTCAAAGGCAACATGCACAGTTATGAAATTTCCTAAGAAAAAGAAGACAGACATTGCTGTGCATTACTTGTGCGAGTGCATGAAGTGGAAAATCAAACATTTTCTTTAAGGGTTGTTTATTTAACAACATCATCTTATTTTTCTGACTTTTTAAAAATGAGGGTTAGAGTGACTTCATTTCTCCAATTTGACTGAATCAGGGAACCTTCACCGATCCATTTACAGAGGTCTGCAGACAGCAGCGGGAGGCAGGCTGAGGGCCTGGTGTGGCCCCATGAGGGCCCTGAGGAAACCCAGCGTCCACACGTGTCACAAGCAGCAGCTAGAACGCACCCTGCACTTCCTTTCATGGAGTAAAACTGGTGTTGCCATATCTCTTAACTTTTTTTAGAAAGAAGAAATCAAGATCTTAATGCACAATCTTCTGCACTTTAAATTGCGACCATTTTCATAATAATTAGGATTTGTTGAGTGCAGGCCGACATGCATTTGCTGAGGACTCCAACCCAGCAGCCCCTGAAACGGTTCTAAATGTTCTACATGCCATTTGCATGTATAATTCTCAAAAGCACTTTTTCTTTCAATATAAAGAAACTCAGGCACAGAAACGTTAAGCAAGCTGCCTGAAATCATGCAGCAACAGACCCAAGCCCTGAGTCCACGTAGCCTGGCTCTAGCCCCATGCTGTGCACTTCCCCAGACAGTGCAGGACCCTCAGCACCCTTTCTGCCCTGTCCCCTTTGTGGAGTAACCTGGTCGTCTGGGAGATGGACCCTGATTATTCAGTCAAACATGGTAATCCTGTCCTCCTCCCTGATGACTGGTCAGTGCATTCTGGCCTAAGCCAATAGGTGTGTGGCACTCCCTCGGCCACTGTGATCGGTTCAGGAACTCAAAGGTGGCTGACTTGGGGTAAGTGAGCTGACCCAACCCCTATAGGTGCAGTATAGGATCCCATACATGTCCCTGTGCATTAACTCAGCTTGAGTGGCTTTTTTTTTTTTTTCAGGCAAAGATATGCTAATTCACCAGCAATCCCACTTCTGGGTATATATTCCCAAGAAATGAAAGCAGAGTCTCAAAGAGATATTTGCATATCCATGTTCACTGCACCATCATTCACAATAAGCATGAGGTGGAAACAATGTAAATGTCCACGGACAATGGATGGAGAAACAAAATGTGGTCTATACATATACTTGAAAGATACTTAGCCTTAAAAGGGAAGGGCATTCTGTTATATGCTACAACATGGATGAACTTCAAAGAAATTGTGCTAAGTGACAAGCAGGGGGAGAGGGCAAAGGGGAGTTGCTGTTCACTGAGTAGAGAGTGTCAGATTTGCAGGACAATGAGGTCCTGGAGATCTGTTTCACAGCATAGTGAATATACTTAAATCTTCTGAACTATACATTTGAAAATGGAAGGAATGGGACATCTTATATTATGTTTTTAAAAACAATTTAAAAAAAGCATACCGATTCAGCAGCTTATTCAAACCATTTTAAAAGTCTTGCCCGGGTTGAGCAAAACAAGCCTAGGCGAAACGCAGAGGCTGCCAGGCCTGAGCAGAGTCTCCTGGGCCCTGCTGCCTGGAAAGGATGCAGCGTGGTCTGTGGTGACGGGTTCATATTCAGGCTCATTTTCCTCATTTTTCTCCCTATTAGCTGGGAGAAACCAGGGACAATATGGCAAGCTTTCAGACAGACAGAATTCATTACATGAGAACTGTGTGAATAGCACTGATTTCAGGAGAAACATTTCGAAGTCGGCCCACAGAAAACACCTTCACCATATTCTAACAAGCACACAGAGGACAGAGAAAAACACATGTTAGCTGATTATGGACTGTCTTCCAAGCCCCAGTATTTCAGATGTGGGCAAGACACAGGACAGGTTTTGTGTGTGTGTGTCTAAGTGTGCACCTGCATCCACAAATGCTTGAAAGACCTAAGCCAAGGCTGAGCAGTGCCTGGGGAAATGGGGAGGGGGAAGAGAAACAGAAACATTTGATTTCGGATTGTATAAAGAACTATGGCCCTCGCTCATCCACAGGGTTCTTGGCTTTGCAGTGCCTGGGGCTGTGGTATTCAGAAGCAAGCACAGAAGTCTTATCAGAGCTGCAGCTGCTCCATAGACTGTGGGAGCAAGGAGGGAATTCAAAGTCAGGGCGGAGGCCGAGCGCATGCAGAAATGGTGGTTGCAGCCCAGTGTGGGCTGCAGCCAGCTTGGGCAAAATCAGCACAGCTGCCCAGAAAGGTAGCAGGGCTCAGACATCCAGCAGGGCCAAGCCCTGGAGTTAGAGTCTGGGTCTCCCCTGTGCATCTGCTTGGGTACAAGAGAAGCTTTCTAGCCTCTGTCATCATCGGCACACAGGATAATGCACATCGGCTGCTATGGGCTGAACTGTGTTCCCTAAAAACTCACATGTTGAAGTCGGAACCTCCAGTACTTCTGAAGGTAACCTTATTAGGATAAGGTCTTTCAAACAATGTTGATTAGGGTGGAGACCTCATCCAATAGGACTGGTGTCCTCATAAGTAGGGAATGTTAGTACACAGACACACAACAAGGGAAGACTGGGTGAAGACCCAGGGATAAGGTGGCTGTCTGCAAGCCAAGGAGAGAGGCCTCAGGAGAAACCAACCCTGCCAACACCTTGATCTCGGACTTTCAGCCTCCAGGACAGTGAGAGAATTCACTTCCTCCCAGTCTGTGGTATTATGTCATGGCAGCCCTAGCAGACTCATGCACCAGTGCACTGCATGGCTGTGATGAAAATACTGAAGTAATGAAGTCCAGTACAGTGTCTGTGGCTCGAGAGGCCCACACACGGTGACTGTCTCAGTCTCTGCGGGGCCTCTGACCTCTCTTCCTCTGGAGTTGAGCCCATCCTTCCTGGTATTTTGTGCAGCCTCATACCAGCTGTTGGCTGTGGGTTCAGGTGGGTTTGCACACGAGATCACTGGACAAAGTCGGACAGCACACCCACCTCCTCCACTTTCTCCTTCCTCTGTGGGCACAGGGAATGGCTTCCTCGGGAGATCTGAGCAGGGTTAGAGCCTTGTAGGCCTCCCCACAGACTAACAGAACACAGAGTAGGAGGAGGGATAGTGGAAGTTAAGCAGGTGCTTGGGACCAGACTGGCAAGGTTCAAGTCCTGGCTTAAATATTAACTTGCTTTTGGTCGCAGACAAGTTTCTTATCACCTGTGTGCTGCCGTTTTCTTATTTGTAAAACAGGGATGATAACAATAGCAGTGACCTCATAGGGCTGTCGTAGAGATTAAAGGGTTACTCTAGGAAAAGGGCATGGGAAGGGGGTGCTACTTTAGCCATCATCACTTCTTGCCCCCGTCCCACTGGCGGCAAATCCACGAAGACGAAGACCTCTGCCCCTCCATGGCTGAGCATCCCTCTAGTCCCACTGTGCAGCCTGCACCCAAGCAGAGGCCACCTCCTTCGTGGCAAGGGGCCTCCTGGCTAACAAACAGCCAGGCGGAGGCAAACCTAAGTGCAAGGGCAGAGATGAAAGATGAGGCCTGAGTTTACTAACAGGGTTGATTTGGATTTCTGCCCTATCTAAATACGGAAGACTATCCATTTAAACAATTAATTGGCCATATTCTCTTTAATCTTTAAATCTCTTCCCAGTCATAAATTAGGCACCAAAGAAGAGGCCTGACAATAATTTCTGGGAGGACAAAGTGGACAAGTTCAGAATCCTTGCAAAACTTGCTAGTGACCAAAGCCCCAGGTTCAGGGATATATTGTGGGGGGTGGGGTGGCGGTAGGGGACATACTGGCAGCAACAAGGTAATATAGCCACATACTGTCCTTGGCCTCGTATCTTCACACACATGCAGGCACACACACGTGGTGTCTACACATGCATGTATGTGTGCACATGTGTTACACATGTATATTTGCACAGAAGTTACAATGTATGTAGGTGTGCCTGTATGCATGAATATATACGTGCATGAGTATGTACACCATGCACAGGCGTCTCTGTAGGCATGTGTATATATACACACATATTTTATACACAGTGTGTGTATGTACAGATAGATGTTTAAGATACACTATGTGTACATATGTATTGTGTGGGTATGCATTAATGCACTGTACACACGTCTATGCACATGTACATATAAGTATAGATATGCATGCATCATGGTGCACATGCATGGATGCACACACACACTCATCCCTTTTAGACCCACTAGTCACACTGTAACAGTGGACGGGGAGTCAGCCGTCTGACCACAGACCCTTTTCAGTTCCGTGATCTTAGGCAAGTTACTTGACTACTCACTTTCCCCTCTTTGTAAATGAGAGAACTCGGTCCTATAATTACTGTCACTAAATTGTTGTGTGACTGGCTGCAACATAATATTGGCATAAACGCAGCAAAGCCCTGATGTTAATTTTTTGTATGTTTCTTTCCACTCCCTTCAACTCTGTCCATCAATGGGATAATCAGGGTTCCCCCTGGTGGCTGAAATGTGTGGTTAAAGCCATCCAAGAAGCTCCTGTCTCTTAAATAAGCAGCCCCTTTGGCTGCTTGCTAACCTAGCAGAGGGAGTGAGGGTCAGGGGGCTGGCCACTGTAGTGGAGCCCACAACAGACGCTTCCCTGGTGCCTGCCCCTGCCTAGCCCCAGCCACGCAGCTGGGCTCCTGGCTAGAGCCAGAAATCTCGGTCAGCCGTTCTCAAGTGACCTCCTCTCAGCTACTTTTGGTAAACATGGTTTAAAGGACACACTCATGGCAGGAGAAAATTAAGTGTATAAATTATCTTTTGCTTCCTCTTGAAAACTTGGATAGGGGAGAAATAGTTCCACAGGTTGTATATGCACTCATATCCCCACATTTTCATTTCACTAAGGATGCATTTGGATGACTATAAAAATGCTGTGACCAGCTTTCTTTCTCCTTAGATCAACACTCAGCTTTATCACTAGGGTTATCAATTTTAACACTTAATGTTCTCCATTTAGACAATTTCCCAATTAGCTAGAATGGACCTTTACTTCTCAATTAATTTAGGATTTGTTATTAAAAACTATATTTTGCTAACTTTTCCCACTAGGTTTACAGTACTGTCATAATGTAGTATGTATAGTTATGTGCATGTTTTGTGTATGTATACACGTATACACATACATACACAGATTAAAAATAATTACAAAGGCATGCAAGAAAACTTGAGGGTGATGGATGTGTTTATTACGTTGATTGTGGGTGATGGTTTCATGGTGTATACAAGTGTCAAAACTGATCATATTATACACTTTCTTTGTACATATACAGTTTATTTTATGTGTCAATTATACTTGAATAAAGCTGTGAAATATAAAAAATAGCATAAACCCCACAAATCCTCATCAATATTCTTCCTACACTTCACCTTGCAATATTAAATGGAGACTTGTGATTTCCCTACTAGAAGCTAAACATTTCAATTTATAACCATTTACTATTATTTTATATTTATTCAATTTAAGTAACTCAGTCTTCACACATAAGATTTATGCTATGGAGCCTCAAGACTCCAAATGTAGGCCACTTGTGCAGTGAGTGACAGTTCCAGCTGATCAAAACGTCGCCCTCAGCCTGACTGCACCCAGTCCTCACTAACATGACAATGGCAACGTAAATGGGCAGAATGGAGTCAGCAGATATAAAAGGGAATCTGCCTTCCAAGGCACTCCCAGCCCAGCTCTGCCAATACACCACTGTGGGTGCAGATTTGGAGTTTGCCCATAGGAGAGACCAGGTGGGAGAGAGAAATGATTGAGAGAGAAGGGCCAGGTGAAGGCTGCAGGGATGAGGCAGAAACAGGCCAGAGATACAAATATGCTTACTTCCACCACCAACTACACTTCTCCTGTTGGAACTGCGGCTCTGTAAGTTGGGGCTGCATCTGCCTGGTCCTCTCAGGCTCCTGACTATAGGACGTAATCACTTTCCCTATAAATTTCTTGTTGCAAAAACATGAGCCTGGAAATACTGGATTCTCAGCCCGAATGTCAGCCATGGGATTGGTGGGGTCCGTGGTGTATGGCAAGTGCTGGCCTGTGCTCAGGGACCACCTGCTGCCAAGCTATGCTCACAACTTACTTGAAGGATGTGAGCCCTTTGGGAAGGCTGTTTACACATTCCAGGAAGAACCAGAATTTCAAGCCAAATCTGACTTTTAACACTGGCAACTTTACCTGGCAGAGAGGATGCATGTGTGGGCTAGACCTGGCAATCGGCCATCCATTTCCATCCTGTGGTTGATGATTTGTGCGATTCAGGACGCACAAATTATATTCCTCCTTATCACTTCTCATTCACACAAAACATACAAGGAAAGGATGCATCTGCTCTTTAAATCTTGTCCGTTATGTGCCAAAGAAGCATGATATATATTGGCTATTCCGTTGGCGTTAAGGTTTTATGCTTTGCTTAATTTTTCTCCTCACTTTCCATCCTTAAGCCCTGTAGCAGATTTATCAACCAGGAAACAGTGTGTCCAACCTAAATAATCTCAATAGATCTAATCTCTTGGGAGGTTTTCTTCTTTTTTTTCCTTTACTGAAAAGTATACTCAGATAAAGCCTTCTTTTATGCAGCTTCATTCATAGTAATAAAAATCTGTTATTTTCTTACTAAGAAGGAAAAAGAAGGGTTATAATATCAAGCATTTAAGAAGAAACACAGAAGTAATGGTAAATTCAGATCACAAAACTTCCAGTGAAGGGAGCAATTTGGCAAAAGTGTTACCAATTATGCGTTGCTATTGGTGACAAATAAAGCATAGAAACCAAAAATATACAGATAACTCCTGAGCTCCATTTTATTTAATACTTGAACCTCTGTCTTCACTGAAGTGTTTGAAGTTTGCTTGTTGTCATTTTACCATGGTGACTAATAAGGTGCAAAAGCTATTTTGGGTTTTTCTCCTGCTCTACATTCCTTGGGTATGAAGGATGAAACAGTTCATTCACACGTGCACGCGCGCACACACACACACACGCACAATTCAGAGAAGCCAGAGGAAGCAAGTGCTCTGTATGTAGATTAATTCCTCGGTCTGGATAATCTGTAACTGGTTATGATGATTCAAGGTATTTTGAATACTTGTTTGAAAGGCCCTCACTTTCTCTTGTAATTTTTGGAAGATATATTCTTATCCCTATGGTAGAAAAGTTTGTTTTGTTATAGGAAATGTTAGTCTGCACGTGAAAACGTTTTGAATCATATTACATGAGCCATGGAAGTTGTGAACAAACTGTATCATATTATGGATCCAAATTAGCATGAAAACTGTGAAAATTAGCAGTTGATAAGCATCACAAACACAGATGCGATGTGTGATGGATTATAATGGGTGCTAAAATAAAATGTCAGTGAGTGAACCGTTTTAAGATTTTTCCAAATTGTTTCATCTATAGAACTAGCAGTATTTATTTACAAGTAAGTAATTTTAGAATCATAGGAAAAGGTCAAAAGTACTAGTGAAGTGAGATGGCAAACATTATCATATAAACTAGCTTGCAGTTTAGAAATCACAGTATGCTCAATTGTCCACTGGCAACACAGTCTCTAGAGTGAAACTAAGAATTTAAGCAAAATATAGTTGAAAAATAATGCATAGTTTTTTCTTTTACCTTAGCATTTGTTATAGAATTGATATTCCCAAAGGATTCTTCATGCTATCAATTTGCCTGCATGTCTCCAGT
Organism: Plecturocebus donacophilus; assembly: GCA_004027715.1. Classification (NCBI taxonomy): domain Eukaryota; kingdom Metazoa; phylum Chordata; class Mammalia; order Primates; family Pitheciidae; genus Plecturocebus; species Plecturocebus donacophilus. The sequence goes on along the minus strand of PVKP010005783.1, from coordinate 61,595 downwards.
TAGAAAACGTGAGCTATTGTCTTTTGTGCATAGCATGCATGACATGATGGAAAAAAGAAACAGACACAGCTTACAAGGAGAAGAAATGACCCACAACAAGGAATGGGTTCTGAGCTGAGTCAGAAACGAGAAACTTTCTGAAATGCAAGTGCTTTGGGAAAAAATGTTTCACCTAATTAATTTGTCTGATTCTTAGAAGGCTCTAATGCCAGCACAGTGCCAAGTCGCATGTAAATCTGCAAAACTTGTTCATCAAATGGCTCTTGATTCTATCCAATGTCTATCAGGCTACCTGTCATGGAGATCCCTAGGATATTGTCAAAGATGGACCACTCATGTCTTTGGATAACTTTATGATCAAATACATTGGAGGGGCCATGTTCAAATTCTGTTCACCATGTAAACTGACTTAGCCCTATTGCATTTGTTTCCCCCACCATATTCCTCTGTCCTCTATTTTTAATGGATTTGATATCCTTATTGCATATTTTCTGCCTCTTGAACCAATAATTCTATGAGCAGTATCACTTTTCCCTCTCTAAGGATTTGCCTAGAGATTTTCTGTGGCCATCTTTCTTCAGCATAATAGCACTACTTCTTACACAAATGCTTATTACTCTAATTATATACAATCTTCTACAATCTTTAAGTCTGGGCCATAAATCCTAATGCTTTCCCCAGCATTCAGGTAACATTGCCTTTTCTTGTTTAGACTTTCCCCACTTAATGATTTGAGATCAAAATGACTGCTACTTATCAGACAAAAGTCCTTTATTTCAATGCAAAAAAAAAAGAAAAAAAAAAAGAGGCCCCTTCTAACTTGTTCTACATTTCATTGAGTAATTTCTGTAACTTTCTATTTTTTTCACCAACACATAGCACTAAATTGGTTACATATAGCTTTGGCTTATATTTCTTTATTATTAATACTAATGTAAGCTGTGATAATTCCTTCATTAGTCATAGCTAGCATTTTCATTGTGATCAGCCAGACAACAGTCCTACATGTCAGAAATACTGATTCTTTTTTTTTCACTTTGAGTGATAACATTTAAAAACATCTTTTAGAGAGAAACATGACAAGCTTCTCCAGTTCAAATGTATCTGCATAATAAAATTTCATCAAAACAAGCAAGAGCTAGTTGTCTTTTTATCTAAACCCTGAATTTTAACATATGACTATTTTTACTGCCTGTCTTGGGACAATGGTGAAGTACACAGTAATGGGAAAACCTCAAAAAACGTTGGGTCCTGCATATCACTGAATGGATAGTTCATACAAGTTGTGAGTTCCTACTAACTATATTTATAGTTTATGTTTTTAGGCACTTAGTTTTACCAGGTAGACAGAATGTTTCGATTCTATCCAAATTGACTATACTGGTCAATCTGTGGACACAATCTAGTTTTGAGAAAAATGGGTAATAAATTCTGGAATAGCATATCCAATAAGAACAATGAATGAAAATAAAGCAGAGTTCTTCCTAAGAACATTTCCAAGTATCAGTGAATTTCAGGCAAGTGAATATTATTAACCTAGAATTTGCATATGAAAGTCTTTACTTCCTTCAAAAAAATATAAACCTCAGTCAAACAAATCTGTTATTTATGCATTTATATGTCAATCCCAACGGAAGTAAATTGCGAGTGTATGATGAACCCTTTTATCCTGAAAGGAGGAAGAACAACAGGAAAATCAGAGCCAGGGCAGAAGAGACACCGGGAAAGGTCCGAGGTCAGGAAGAAGCCCGTCCATCAGAAGCGCTTGGCCTGAGTAGGGAATGACGCACAGCAATAAACTGCGGGGGGAAATAAATGGCAACATGTGAACGCACACTCGCGGTGAAATAAATATCTGCCATTATCATTCATCTTCCAGCCCCTGGAGATTTAACACTGCTAAAGCAAGGATTCTATCAGCCAAGGCATATTGTTATTGTTTTCTCCCTTTCCATTTAGTGTTTTTGTACGCCAGTTGTAGAAAGGGCCTACTGAGCCAACAGACACGATTCTGTCTCCTGTAAGAACTGTATCATAAGCATCACTTCCCTCATGGTTGGTCTTTCAGGTTGTCACATATAATTATTTGGATTTGATATGAAATCTTAAGGTCCTTACAAGCAGTGACACAAAGCAGCTGGTAAGCAAAAGTCATTTACTTCTTACCTCTTGAAAAAAAGTTAAAGTTACTTGTAGAACTCCAGAGGAAAATAGATAATATGGCTTTGAGATGCCCTCAATTTCAGGTCAATCTATCCCATCTTGATAACGGTGATACTGGGCAGGCCCCACGTATAAACTTAGAGAATACTGGTTGATTTGGTGAGTTGGTGATGGCCACCAACTGCAAGTGCCTGTGGACCAAACCCCTCTTGAGAGCTGCTATTTGCTCTAGCGGGAGACTGCCCCATGGTGCAAAGGGCTATTACATGAGAGCAGCTTTAAGTCTCTGAAGGTCTTGTGGGAGAGGGATTAAAATAAAGAAGGGCTATGCCTGAGCGCACATCATCAAACAAAAACTCCTAAGACAAACAGTTTAGAAGACTATTGTCATAAGGAAATGCCTGGTCCATAATCTCTATTTACTTCTTAACTGGTAAAACTAGGTAATGGTTTAATAAGAATTTCAAACCATTCTTGAAAAATCAAGATGTTTATGCCTTATTTCTGGGAAGGACTTAAATTTATATAAACCCAAAAAGAAGTTCTTAAACATAGTTTTCATGACTAACCTGACTTCATGCCGCAAGTTAAAGCTCCAGGAGACAAATACAGCTGTGATGATTTGCGTCAGCTTAGGGCTTGAGCACTAACTCATGAAAATCAAAGAAATATACCTTCGGGTTTCTTAACTAAATAATGTTCCTTCTTTTCAGCATTTCTATTCATATTTGTTACTACTTGGCAGTGGTATGTCGTAAATGGTTAGTAACCAGCTATTTGAAGGAAAAAGGTATAAACAGTTATAATCAGTTTTATTTATATAAAGGATAAGTAGCACAAAATTTTTAAGTAATAATAAAATGTACAATCCTATTTTTTGTAAATTCTGTATTACCAATTGATTCTCGTGGGATGCTTTCATTAATTTTTGCCAGGTTCTTTAATCTGTAGCCAGTCAATTATTACTATTAACAAACAAATATAACTTCAACATGAATGCATATTGATGGCATCAAACAGAAAGATGACAATAAAACCAGAAAGATGTATGTTGGAATTTTACTCATTTGTCAATCCCATGAATGATTTTGCTGAATCAATAATGTTTTTTGGAAAATGGAGGTACAATTCAATTTTTTCTGCTATTCACAATGTATTGGCTACAGATATGATATAGTTTTCTACATAATCTGCATTATTACATTTCCCAATCACTGTGTTATATCTAGACAATTAACAAGACCAATCAATACCTCATTTGTAATGTTTGCTAATTTCCATGCTATAAATAGTTTCTCCATGGTTGACTTCCTGGTATTAATATCAGTCACTGAATGCGGTGCTAGGAAGGGATGTGCAGTAGCACACTCTGATATATTTTCACTATTCTATAACATTGAATCCTACAGATCGGATATGTGTACATAACCTCAAGTACATCAAAATGGTAACAGTAAAATAATTAGGAAGTGATGAGTTTTTGGTATTTGTTACCTCTGTTTTTAATATTATTTATTTAAGTCTATGTTTATATAATTTGCTTTTTAACAGTGGGTCTGTTCAGCCATTGGTTTGCAAAATTCCTGAAATTTTAACAATCTGCTTTTATGAGCTGGCATAGTACAGTCCTGTTCCACTGAGTTGTCACTAAGTTCTTTAATTCTCTCCCAAGTGAGGGACATTGTACCTTGTAAATAAAGGACTAAGAAATAATTGGTGAAAAGAAATAGACTCTTAAGGATTTTTAAAAATGCTATATATAGATCTACTGTGCTTCTCACTGATTTACTTCTAAGCAGCATCCAATCTTTAGTCTATGTTGGGTTGATTTAATGGTTTTCAAGGTACAATAATAACAGGTTAAAAGTTCAGTTTCATTTTTTTCCAATGTACTTTTGAGTAAGGACAGATTCTGCTCCCACAGTCAATAGTTTCCTTCCATTTTATGAAAAGGCCCATTTGCTCACGGCCCACTTCCTGTTTTCCTGTATGCCGTGGCCTGCCCCGTGGCAGCAGGAACAGCTGTGTGGCTGGCTCTCCTGCCAGGGAAGGAAAGTGGTGAATAAACAGCAGCCAAGGGCAAGAATGCTTCCCAGGGCTTGCTCTCAGCTCCACACCTGTAGCGTTTCGTGGGTGCTTCTCACGACAATCAGGACTCACAGAACTGTGTTTGTGTCACAAGCTTTAGAACTAACTGCTTTATTTTGAAATAGGAAAAGTACTCAGTTTGGGCTCAAATTTGAAAATAAGGCATTAGGAAACTCTAATGAGGCTGAGTCCCAACCTAAAGGGCATCAGCCAAACTCCTCCAGTTCCATGCCCTCTGCTCAAGCAGCACATGGCTATTCACTGAGCCAGCAGCCCTTTGTGGGCATCTGGTCCCCAAGTGTAGAGACTGGATTATAGCCACCAAGTATTTCAAGCTGTGCTATAACTATTTCTAGATTTGCAGTTCCTCTGAGTCCCTCTGCTGGGTCATTTGCCTAAAATGTAAATCCTTATTACTAATTTTGCATTGATCAAACTCAGGATACTCTCTTCTAATTCCAAATAGACAGTTCATTCCTCTCATTTTATTTCCCTGTTTTAGAATTTCCTTAAAGTTCTTTAGAATTGGATAGTCCGAAATTTAAAATCGATTAGCTAGAAATACTATCCCTTGTACGGGGAGGTGGGGGGAAGGGGGGCGGTACTTAGAACAGGAGACAATGACCTATCTTCCATTTATGCCTTTTGTCAATTACCCTATAAATGCATGCCCAAGGAAAGATTTATTTGCTCAAGCCTGGGGTAGAAGACAATGACAGTCACTGTATATTTTAATTTTAAAAATGTAAAGTAAATTGAGGATCTGTAACTTGAGCTCGATATGCATTGATCTTTAAATCTCCAAGGTCTTCTAATTGGAATAGGTAATTCATAACTTGTTAATAGCCTAATTATAATCAACACTGCAAATCTTGTAAATAAACAATTCAGTGCACTAAGGGAATAGGCTCCATTATGGTGATTCACAAGGAAGGTTCAAATGAAATCAAATGTCAGCAGAAAGCAAGCTGATTAGAAAGTTATAAGGAAAATCCATATGCACACAATTGTATTGGTTTAGACATGCTCATAAAGCATCTATGTACATGATTAGATATCTAAGGTTTAAAGCAAAATCTTATTAATAAGAAAAAAATGATTAAAGACCACACACCAGGGAGCCATTCTTCCATTGTTCTTAAAACCATGCTGGGAAACATCAAACACACACCAAAACCCCAATGGTGATGCCCTTTGTGACACGCAGCTTTGAGAGGTTACACAGCTCAACAGCCCTTCTCCTCCTACATGTGCAGTATTTATCAACTCAGACTTTGCAAGTTGTCCTGACCATGACAGCCAGGAAGACATGGACAGCCAGGATCAGGCAACAGAAATCTCAGTTCTACACAAAGTGACAGCAGAGAGCATGAGTTTGTTCTCTGGCCATGAACACCTTCATGCTTGCCCTGTTACCTTTTTAAGGCTGCACTTTGTCAACTGTAAACTAATTCTGGAAGAGACAAGATTATGCTTTCTACATCAGGAAGTAATTTTAAGTGAGATCCACTATTCTTCAGATTTGTATGCTGAACACATCTCTTACTACAAAGATTATCAAGAAACCAGATGCTTTAGTCTCTGGACACTGAACAGGCATATTTTACTGCTACGAGCATTTCCAACAGTTCCTCTTCTCTAGAAAAGCAGAAAATGGGAAGTGTAGGTGGAAGCTAGATTTCAAGTAGCCAGTCCTGCACTGAGATCATTCCTTGAGGGCGTGGTTCCTTTCAGATGCTTGGCCTTACTGTCTTTGAGCCAAGTCACCCACTTGGTCTTCAACACTGCCTTAGCATCCTCTCTGTACCTACTCATCACACGTCCTACGTCCTCCAGACTACAGTCAAACTGAAGGCTGCAACCCATGTGCAGTGCACACTGCTAGCTGCTCATAAAGCATGCATCGCCCACACTTCCAAGTTAATAGAACCCCAGCATTGACCAGTGACTTCCATGTACCTCAGAGAAAGCTGACCCCATCCCCATCTGCCAGGTGGGGATGGCTCATCTATATTCCATTCTTGCCAGAGAATTGGGTAGTGTATTACTCAATTGCAATCAATGAAACATGAGAGGAACTCTTTAGTCGGGGGTGTTTGGGAAAGGTTTCCTTTCTCCTACAAAACTATCAAAAGATATAGTCTCTCTTCCTCTTCTGAAAATTCTAGTGTCTGGATATGATACATGGAACAGCCACAGACCCCTTGCTCCCAGCCTTAGGGGGAAGCCAGTCCCAAAGATGATACAGAGAAGACTAGGGAAGAACCAACGTCCTTGATGACAACTTGGGCTTCAGATTCAACTAACACTGAATGCTACTCCACTCTGGGATTCCTGTTCCAAGAGCTAAGACATTCCCTAACTGTTGAAGTAGGCTTGAGATGGGTTTTGCTTACTTGAAACTTGTTTTAGTTATCTACTGCTGCAGAACAAATTACCCCAAAACTTAGAGGCTTAAAACAATAAACATGGACTATTCTACAGTTTCTGTGAGTCTAGAATCTGACTAGATGGCTTTGCTGGGTGCCTCTGACTCCTGGCCCCTCACCAGGCTACAATCCACATGCTGATCAGGGCTATGGTCTCATCTGTAGGCTCGACTGGGGAAGGATCTGCCTCCAACTTCACTCAAATGGCTCTTGGCAGGTTTCCAGGCTCATGATCAGTGGACAAGGGGCCTCAATTCCTCACTAGCTGTTGGCTGAAGGCTCCCTCAGCTCCTTGCCATGTGGGTCTCTGTAGAGCAGCTCACTGAATGGCAGCTGGCTTTCCTCAGAGTGAGCAAGTGAGAGAGGGTGCCCAAGTTGGAGACCACAGTCCTTTTCTACCCTAATCTCGGATGTAAGAAGTGACATCCCACTACCTTTGCCATATTCTATTCCCTAGATAGGAGTCACTAAGTACAGTCCACAGTCTTGGCGAGAGGTTACCCTAGGGGGTGAACACGGGAGGTGGGGATCACTGGGAGCCACTTCAGAGAGGCCAACATACAACCGAAGCATCCCAACAGACCAGACCAGGAAACCACTTTAGAAGAAAGACGCCAAGGCTGGATGCTGAATTCCATGGAGATTTTCATTTCTCTCTCAAGTGTAACTGCAACAAGTCTTATGCAGTGTTGACTCTTCTGAGGACAGACCTAAAATGCTGGTACCAGATGCTCTTTAGCCTGGGAAACATGTTTAATGAAGTTGAATGAACTAGCATATTCCACTGTAATCTGATACTTACAATTCACACCGTGAGATCAATTCTAGTATATTTCTTTATTAAATATATGCTATGTGTGAGTCACCAATCTGAAGGACAGATACAAATATGAATAAAACAGTTAAGCCTCCAAGTATTAATAGCTTGAACTAGCGGAGGAGGCACGTAACAGGTGTGCGTAATACGGTAGGGTGGGTATGGTAAAGGATAAATACCTAGAGGGTAGGGGGAGGAATTCCCACCGGAGGGAGTAGAAGGCTTGCCAGGGACAGGCACCTGAGGTGGCCACAGGGAGTGCACAGAGCACTTGCCCCACACAGCTATGGCTTGAGCAGGCAGGGAGCTCAGCGCAATCTGCACATGCGCTGGCTGCGCTGCAGAACTGGCTGCCGAGAGGTGGCCTCTTAAAGCCACAAACACCAGAGCAGGTGGTGGCTTCGCTTCTTCTGAACTCTTGATACAAACCATGTATATGTGCAAAAGAGTTCAAAAGCCCTGCACATAAGTGGCACTGAATGTCTGAGCACACAGTCTTCTCCATTTGGCCTCTGTTCCAGGTAAATGTGGTTTTCATGACCAAGTATCAAGTACTAACAACAGTTTCACCATCAAAATGGGAGTGGGGGCTTTGTGCTTGGGCTGAGTTCCAGGCAGGCTGGCAGGACGCTGGCTGTGGAAGGGAGGCTGACAGTCACCTACTGGAACCCCAGCAAGGCCATCAGGCCTGTGAGCAGTTTAAGATCTTACAGAGGTCAGGGAGGAGACAGGGGAATGGCTGGAACAGAGGGGCCCACAGTTGAAGAGAAAAAGTAAGGGGTGAAGCTGTACAGAACCTATTTATGTCTTCTCCTCACGCTGTTAAATCGGTACACAAATCCATTATCCATTAGCTTTTTGAATCTTTTTATCTTATGAAGGTTAGCTGTGCATACTGGTTTTCAAAAAAGTGTATTTATCCTTGGAGTATAGCATCTGCTGTAGAAATCACAATGGACTGTGAAAGCCACAGTGTCCCCTGGAGTCTCTGCAGTGGCAGGAGAGAAGTACAGGGTGACGGATGAAGCAAAGACTGAGAGTCCAAGATCCCATAAAAAGCAACTCCTCTGCACCGCGTCTGGTGGTAAGGTCCCCTGCCTCAGTTTCCCCATGCCTACCCTATGAAGCCATGAGAGCCTTCTGTGTGGTGCCTGGTGGACCGAACGGGCCTCGTAGGTTCTCAGGGTAAGCTCTCCTACAAACACAGAGTTTGTTATGTGAGGAACACGGCTTTAAAACTGAACTCAAGAGGAGATAGGCAAGTGCTTGTAGCAGGCATAGAAATGTCTCCACTGAGCTTCCACACAGCCAAAAATAGCCAGAAGTTTGCTCAGCAGTGCAGGGGCGAATATGGGCCACAGGGACGCACACTCACACCCAGCACTCAGGCGCCAGCATCCTGTGCCTCACTGGGCATGGGTGGAAACAGCACCCAGATTTCAACATTATGTGAAAAGATACAAAGAACGAAAAGAAAAGCTTCGTTTTCCTCAATTTTTTTAAGTCCTGAAGGCAAGTTGCATTCTGCCTGGCTGGGCGGGGAATCCTCGTTTGTAAAGCCATAAACAATGGGCAGGCTGGTTCTGCTAATTAGCAACATAAAAGCTCCGAGGTGGATGCTTGAACCCGTGGTGCGCTGGCAGCTGGGAGCGCGGGCGGAAACGGCAGGAGAGGTTGGGGAGCCTAGGCTAAGCCCCAAGAAGGGCCAGGTGCCAGGCTGGTCCGACGGGTAGTGAGGAGATGAAATTGTTGTACTGCATCTAACGCCTCCTGGGGCCTCCCGTCCCTAACCTCCTCTTCCCTCGACTTGCTGTGAGTGTGAGAGGGAAAGAGGAGGGAGAGGTGAATTACGACACTGAGAGCAAAGGAAATCCCAGGTGCACAGTACAGGGGGAATGAAGTGGGGCGGAGTTAGAGGGCACAAGGAGGAAATGGAGCCACACGGCAAGAAAGAATTGAGTCTGATCTTCCCTCGGCCTCGTTCTACTTTCAGCTCAGACCTGTCTGAAAGTCTAAGGGCAGCAGGTGGGGAGGTTTCACAGCTCCGCAGAGATGCAGGAGGGATCCTGACGCCTGAAGCCTGGTGCAGCCTGGGTAAGTGCCCCTCCCACATCCTGTCTGCCCATTGCCCGGGCAGACGCTGCACCTGAGCAGTGAGTGCCCCCAACACACAGGCAGCCCAGGAGGAAGCGACGGTCTGAGAGTTTGCCCGCAGCTCTCCCATCCTGTATAGGCTGCCACGCTGGTGCTGGGCCCGTTCCGTGACTGCCAATGGGGTATGCTCGGCTTTATTGCTTTCATCCAGCTACTTTTCCCTCACTTTCGCCCCCAGAAAGGAGATTCTGTAGGTGAGGGCAGCAGCCACAGGAGAGAGCACCAACTGACTCTCACGGCGCTGCTGTGTGGGGCTTAAAACCCACTGTCTTCAGACACGAAATGGCTCTGGAGCCGTCCACGCTGCGGCTGCCGTCTTTCTGATTGATAAGCCTAACCCTTTCTTTTCGAATGCCCTAAAACATTCATTTACATGTGGAAGCATGTCTAATGTCAAGATGATCAAACGTATTTTAAGGGTGGAAAAGAAGTACTTGTGAAGAAAGATAAAATGAATCAGGATTATCGGGCCTAGAGAAAGTCGATAAGTAATCCAACAATTACCTTCTCTACCCAGAAGCTGGCAGGCAGCAAGCTTTTCCTCATTTCCAAAGAAAACGGAAAAAGATAAAGTGGTCCGCTGGCAGAAAAGTGTGAGCTTCCTAACCAGAGACAGGGCTGTGCACACTCATGTGGGCACCGGCAGGGCGCCGGGCTGGAAGCAGTGACATTTTACTGCTCCCTGCGTGCAGCCCAGGATGGCACGTGCTTTATAAGGAAGTGTCACCACACAGCTGAGACACTGTAGCGGTCCACGCGCAGGCCCAACGTGCCCATGATGCCACGGAGTCCCCAGAGGAAATGGATAAAACTGTCTGTCTGCAGGTGGCAACGCTATCTCTAGCGCTTACTAAACTCCAAAAGGAATCCCAGGAAACAACAAGGAGAGCCCCCTCTCAAACAGGGTGTGCCAGGAGACAGAAGCAAAGCCAGACATTAATTCTGGCTGTGAGTACACTTAAAGCGAGCTGCTTCCCGTTCTCGTACCTCAGTTTCCTCTTCCGCAGAGAAGCAGTACTCATGCTAGGCCATCCAGATAGCATGACAGCCGTGCCTGACGGTTGGCCCTCTCTACAGACACTCTGAGGATCATTCTAGAGAGTGCTGGCTCCTACCTCATGTCTCCACAACCACAAGGTGCGTGTTTAGCTGAAGTCTGACCACGCATAGGCATGATCACCTGGTTAAATTCTCCAGAGTGCGTTCTCTGTGAAATCAGACACACTGCATTCAGCATTGAGAAAGAAGAGCTGAGAAGGAAAGGCACACACATCCAAAGACAAGAACGGAAAGTCTGGAAACCCAGCCCTGACATCGCAGTGCCCAGAGAGGTGAATGGTCAACGCACGGTCGGAATGAAGCAAGAGGAACATACGTTTGGGTCTTGGGTCTGAGGCCTCGGAACCAGCGCCTTCCCCTGGAAAGCTGAGAGGCTCCACCACGTCTGTGTCGGGAGGAGGGTAGGGCGGGGGTGGGGGAAGCACTAACTGGGGTGGACCCCGAGCAGTGCCTCTGGGAGGCTTTTGTGGCACTTGCCGTCCACCACCTATATGGAATCAACAGGGAGTTACTTTAGCAGGTTAAGCCAAAAGATCTCCTGCCTTCCAACACAGGGAACACTGCCATCACTCACCAGGCACCAAATACAACCTCACTGGGCACCAGATCCAGCCACACCTACCTCCAGATCCAAACTTGTCCAGTATCTAATCCATTCTCAGCTGGCACCATCCACATCCGACCACACTCACACTTTTAACATTTGACATATGTACTGTTCCATCATTGGCAGTTTGGAAAGATATGCCTCATTGCGATTTCTTTTTGACAGACATAGCTACCTACATGCTGGCCTTGAAAATGATTCTTCACCACCACTACAGAGTTTTGTAAGTGTAAGGGAACTCCTTTTATTCACACTAGTCTTTTCCAGGTTCATAGATCTGTTTTTAGCCTACTCTTGTAGCTTTTCTATAGCCACTGCCTTATTCTGGCTAAGTTAAGCATTCATTCAGCTTATCTCCTCTGAGATCATTTATACTTTTCACCTCCTGTGGTTGTTCATAGTAACAGTTCTCCAAGTTTGTTTTGAAGAATGTCCTGAGTTGTAGAGAGAGTGGGGGCGTTGTGTCCCAAGTACATGGGACACAAGGACTCAGTCCGCCAGGGTGGAATCCAGGGGTCCTGCCCTGGGTTGAAGTGGGCTGACTGGCCTAGGGATTGGCATGACCCAATCACATACAACCATTTACGGTGGATGCCATTTAAAATTTAAATGAGGGGCTTTTGTCCTTTTACCAAAAAAATGGAGAGAGAGCTTGGAAGGGAGAATAGGGGGCTTTTCATGAAATAGGAGAAAAACAGGTTTATTTTAATGATCCGCTGACAATGTTTTCTTTCAATCTGAGAGTATATTCCTTTGGGAGAGAGTTTGAACTGACATGCAATACGGGTTTGTTGCTTCCTGGGGTAACTGACTCCCAGGCTGAAATGCTAACACACTAAAAGCAAGGAACTCACAGGGGAGACGCTGACAAACTGCCACGGAGCTCTTGCTAAAGGTCCACAACTGCCACGGCAGTCACTTATCTTGGGAGGATCTTTCCTGCAGCTGCAGACCTTAGGGCAAAGGCAAAACTCGGGGCTCCCTGGGAGGGTTAAGGGGCGTGATGAGTGGCCTGTGGGTGCTGGTGGCTTCAGCATGAGTGCTGACACATGCCATTCTCGGGGCTCTCAGCTCAGGAGGGTGTGACTCCTAGGCTGCCACTTTCCAACCACTCTCTGCAAGAGCCATTTCAGTCCCTACGTAAGTGAAATAACAAATGTTGAATGATTTAAAAATAAAATGAACCCCTGGTTCTTTGACCTGGAGAGCTCAATCATTCAGCTTCTCTCCACCTCGCCTGTAGCACGAGTGGGCTATGATGATCTAACAGGTGTCTTTCTGCCCACAGAGAGTATATTTCCATCTTCTTTCCCCTGAGTTCTTGTTCTTAAAGAAAATCAGGGTCTTTGCTAAATATACCATGTATATAAGTGTAGATCAATTTCAAACAGGATGGTCCAAAAATTACTCAGCTGATGTCAGCTCGTCTGTACATCACCTGTGGTCTAAGAGCTCTTTGAAATGTCAGATGTCCTTCAGAGCAGCTTCCGCGATGTCACCCTAGGAAATTCTCTTTTTGCCATCAGAGACATACATCGCACACTCACACTCACAGGCTTTCCACTTCACCCTCTCCAGGCTCCCGCACCTCTTTCCTGCATGCTCACATCATGTCCACCAAATGCTGCTAGTGAGATATGAAGTGAACCTGCAATTATTTATTTCCAGCCCGTCTTTCTTTAGCGTTAATATTTTCCAGGTTAGTATCATTACGGATGAGGCTGTTAGGAGTTCACAGCAGAGCTGACATTCCCGGCCAGAGCAAGCATCCCCGCATGCAGACGGCAGGCCGAGCCTCACTCACCCATCTTGCTCTTCCTGTTCTCCTCCTTATCCTCAGTGCGGCTGGGGATCAGGGGACTTGGTGGTGGTGGCTGTGGCAGAGGGGGAGCTGGCGCTCGCCGCTTCTTCTTCTGTAAATCAATCTGTGACCCCAGAGATACCTACAAAGTACAAAGAAGGAAAGACGCAGTGTCGGGGGGACTGTGCTGGGGCAGGGGCGTGCACATGGAAGGCGGTGGCCCAGGAGGGTTGTCAGATGGCCGGTTCCGTGTCCAGGTCCTCCCATGCAGGCAGTGGAGGCTGTGAGGCGAGAGTCCAGCGGACGACCAAGGAGTGGCCTGGAGGTAGCAGAATGTTGCTCACAGGCAGCCCTAAGACCTCTATGAGCAGAGAGCTCATATTTTCGAGGGACCCTCGGCAAGTCTGGAGAGCTGGGAAACTTCCCTGTCACACAAGAGAATGAGACCCCTAGTCCTTCATCAAATGTAAGGAGAACAATTCCTTCTGGAACAGGATGGGCTGCCATGAACTGTGATCACACAGAGGAAGAGCTGATGGAGACAGCTCAGACCTCACCCGTGCCCTGACTTAGGTTTGCTTCCCTGACTCTGCACATTCACGTTCCAGAGCAGTCAAGACTACCTAAAGGTCCAAAGGTAAACACATTTTGATCCAGAATTGCAATGAAGTTTCTTAGTATATGGACTATCAGATCAGTGTGTGGGATATCAGCTGCACAACCATAGCAGAAATCCAGCTCCTGCTCACAGACTTCAATGGGGAAAGACACACAGCTTCTAAAGGCAGCTCATGAGTACTGGGCAGATCTAATTGCTAAATGTGAAATCTGTTTTGTCTGTAAAATTGAATTCACTGATTCTGTTTCTTTGTTTCTGAAGGACTACATAATCCTCCTCTGCTATCCTCCTCATTAGGGCCAAAGTTTTTATTCATTCACTCTCATTGATTAAAATCCATTTCAATAATTTTATATTATATGTAGAGAATTGCGGAGTATGTGCAAAGAATGAGCTAGACATGGTGGCGGGCACCTGCAGTCCCAGCTACTCAGGAGGCTGAGGCAGGAGAATTGCTTGAACCCAGGAAGCAGAGGTTTCAGTGAGCTGAGATCGTGCCACTGCACTCCAGCCTGGGTGATGTTGGGAGACTATGTCTCAGGGAAAAAAAAAAGAATGAATATGATGACTATGCACTGTCCTGACCTCGAGTAGCTCAGAGCCAAGTCTTGGATGTCCAGTCCAAGTACTTCCTGGTCTTCCAAGAGCCCATCACAGGAATGTTGCCTATAACACCCCGCCTGTGCCACTTCAGCTCTGACCTTGGTGCTCTCTGGTTTATTAACTCACGCTTCCACCATGTGTACCATGTATATGGGAGGGAGAGAGGGGGGAGAGAGACAACAAGATGCGGGGAGAGAGAGAGAGAGAATGTGTGTAAACAGTCTCCTTTTGATTTTTATCAGTGTTATCCTTTTATAACATTTACTGCAAAAACAGTTAAAAAAATATGTAAAAGGATAATCACTTTATATGTAAATTGATAATCACTTTATCAATACTCAAACTACTAACAACTGGCATATGTTTTTCTGGTCTATTTTTTCTTCTAAAAATAATTTTTCTTCCCTTCTGTTACAGTATATTAAAAACACCTCCTATACCTCTAAAATTCTTTAATATATTTTACATAAAACATGGACATAACAGAAAGTAAATAACCCCACAAAGCTGAGTCAAACCAGCAATTTCTTGTCCACCAGCCCCTCTCCAGCAGTAACCACTTCACACTTTTTTTTGGCATTTATTTCATTTTTCAAAATAAGAAGCTTATTTGTACTCTTTCTTGATTTGTCCATGTATTGGCGTACTACTCCAGAAGAGGAGGATTTCATTCTTTGAGACACATATGTGCGCGCGTGCGCGCACACACACACACACACACACTCATACTTTCCTCTCCATTTTCCAAAAAATTATAGCAAAAGATTTAAGTTAATATTTACTATTTAGTTATACATATTTAATTATAGTAGACATCAAAATTATGAAACATAGGAGCTTTCTTCAGCAGGAATTTTCTCCAAGAAGTATAATGTATATCGTAATTACACTCTCTAAATTACCTTTTTGTTTTCTCTGAATTTGATAACTGATTTGTTTTCTAGCTTTTTTTCTTAATTGCATTTCCCGGAAATTCCCTTTCCTTCTATTCAGTTCTGATCCCTTGTTTCCTGGATATTCTACCTGTTTTGTGTACGTCATTTTTTTTGGGCTTTTTTTTGTTTTGTTTTGTTTTGAAACAGCATCTTGCTCTGTCACCCAGGCTGAAGTGCAGTGGTGTAATCTTGGGTTCAAGTGATTCTCCTGCCTCAGCCTCTCGAGTAGCTGGGACTACAGGCACCACCACCACGCCGGGCTAATTTTTGTATTTTTAGTGAAGATAGCGTTTTGCCATGTTGACTAGGCTGGTCTTGAACTCCTGGCTCCAGTGATTCGCCTGCCTCAGGCTCCCACAGTGTTGGGATTACAGGTGTGAGCCACTGTGCCCACCCCTGCCTGTTTTTTTTTTTTTTTTCAATTCACTGCATTTTAGTGATGCCCAGTTTTCAGCAACTTTCTGACACAGGATGAGTATGAGGAAGATTTTTGAGACCTTCAAAATGTAAGAATGTTTTCATTCTACTACACTGAACAGTCAGTATAGATACCTACAGGAACCTAGGATTAAAAGAATTGTTCCTCAAAATGCTGAGCCATTCCTCCACTGTCTCCCAGTTGGGAACTGTGCAGCTGAGACATCCGGAACCAGAGTGGGGTGCAGTCTTCTGCATGCCATCTGCTTTTCCTCTGCAGGCTCAGGGGGTTCTTACTCCTTCCTGCTCGGAAGTTTCACAGGGGCAAGTGCTGGGTGGGGCTCTTTTCATTCACTGTCTGTGCTATTCAGTGACCCCTGCAATCTGAATATCCCTTAATTCTGCAGAACTTTTAGTGTTACTCTTTTCAACTTCTTCTTTCCTCTGTTTCTCTCTCTCTCTGGGATTTCAATTAATTAAACATTGAGGATTCTAAATCAATTGTCTATTTTTTCTTGAATACTCTTGCCTAAATTTTTTCTGATTCTCCCTTCTTTCTTGGAAATTTTCTCCATTGTTAGACTCATGAATTTTAAGATTTCTGTTATTGTTTTTTTTTTTAATTTCCAAGAGCCCCTTTTTGTTATGGATTCTAAAAATAGCATCACGTTCTTGTTTCCTGGATACCATAGCTTCTCTTTCCTCTCGGAAGCTATGCTTTGTATCTTTTCCAAGAACACGTTTTAATTTCCATTTTCTTCAGCCAAATGCATCACACTTTCCTCCAGGGTCCTTTCTGCTCTCTGTCGTGGCCTCTGTTTATCACATTTTGACTCTTCCTCAAATCGTGGCTGATTGTTTATAATATGTGTGTTTCTGTGTCTAGGGTCTGTTCACACACTAATGGGATTCCCAGTGGGGATCTGGGCAGAAATGTGATAGTTCATGGAGAGATTCCCAGATACTCATACCTGCAGGACTGTCTGCTAGCTCGGCCACCTTCCACACAGGAGAAGTCCAGCCCCTGTCTGAGGGAAGCTAGGCCTTCCCGAGTGCCCTGGTGAGAAGACCTTGAAGCTCTCCTGTGGCATGTGGGTTTTCGCTTATCCCTGGGTGTCTGATGTCCTGGAGTCAGAGTCTCTTAGTTGTGCAGGGGATGGCAGTGGAGACATCTGGTTGTGGTGGGCAGGGAGGGATACAAAGGTCTTACTGTTTCACCTGCAGGCGTTCAGCCATTCCTTCCTCATCAGCTCGTTCCGTGGTCGTGTGCAGTGAAACACGTGCCCCAGATTCCTGAGTGTCCTGGGGTCTGGTGTCTTCTGCTGGGTCTCTTTCACCCAGCAGTCAAGTTTCAGCTTCTTCCACTTTACTAGGTATTTACTACAGTCAAAATACACTGCAGACCAGGTGCAGTGGCTCATGCCTGTCATCCCAGCACTCTGGGAGACCGAGGTGGGTGGGTCACTTGAAGTCAGGAGTTTGAGACCAGCCTGGCCAACACAGCAAAACCCTGTCTCTGCTAAATATACAAAAATTAGCTGAGTGTGATGTAAGGCACCTACAGTCCCAGCTACTCAGGAGGCTGAGGCAGGAGAATCATTTGAACCCAGAAGGTGGAGGGTGCAGTGAGCCGAGATTGTGGCACAATCTACTGCACTCCAGCCTGAGTGATAGAGCAAGACTCCATCTGGAAAAAAAAATACACTGCAGTCCCCAAAGTATCTACTGAGAACTGTCATCAACTGCCAGTGCTTCTTTCCTCTTTGTGAAGACTTTTTTTTAGTGGAGTTTCAGAGGGAGAGACATGGATTTATTTTATTACGCATGTATTTTCCCATAATTTTTCAGCTTTACTGAGGAATAAACAAGTAAACATTGTGTGCATGTTATACAATTGATAATCTGATATACATATTTATTGTGAAATAATCACAATCAAGCTAATTAACATATCTATCACTTCACATAATTACCATTTTAATTTTTTTTCTGTGTGGTAAAAACCCTTAAAATCAATCCTCTTAGCAGAATTTCAAGTATTTTCTAATGGCTGCCTAGTACTCCACAGAATTGATGAGCCATAATTAACTAAATTAGCCCCCTTTGCCTTTAGCTAAATATTAAAATTATTTGGTTCTGGCAATAACAAAATTTCTTAAAACACTCTGTAATTTTATCTTTTTCCAACATTTCTTTTTCTCTCTTTTTCTTTTTTTTTTTTGAGTTTGCAATAAATCCATTTACTAAAACTCCTCAGGTACAGAGCACATAAAATTCAGTGGAGACAAGATCCTAAACATCCCAGTTTTAAGGCTCCTTGTCATGAAGAAGTGATGTTGACTAGATAGCAGAAAAGGAAGCCTCCCCACCTCAGTTTCTCCACAAAGGCATCAAGTTAACGGCAATTTGTAATCCAGAAGCTTTGATGAGAACTCCGGAAACCAGTTAAGAAGGCACAAGACCCTAGGCAAGCTTAATGCCAAGAATGGCCATGCTAAAGTGGATAAGAACAGCCATTTCACCTCAACTGTGACAGCCCTTCCCCTAAGCCAGTATGGCTCAGTGTGAGCAGGAGAAAAAGCCCAATTTGTGGCTTTTCCCTTGGGAAGAAAAGAGAAGAATTGAATGTACATCTATCTAACATTCCAGCTTTCCAGGGGGGCTGCCTGAGGGACTGGTTTATGTCTCGCTTGGCTGGGAGCACTGATGGGAAGCTGGCACACTTTGAATGCCTGGGAGCCACTGAGAAAAAAGGAGCTCAAGAGGCTGGTTGCAACAGCAGAGATCTGCCAGTGCCACAGGCAGAGGCCAGCACAGCTCACTGCCATCAAGAGAAAGCATGCAGCTCACCGCTTATCCCTCGGGAGGAAATGAGAAGGGTAAAAAGTACATGCAGTGTTCTGGATTTGGGGGGAGGCTTGTTCAAGGGACTGGTTTCTGTCTCAGTTGACTAGGAATACAGACAAAACTGAAATACTTTGGATGACTGAAGGCTTTTGAAAACAAGAGAGCTCAGAGGCTGGCTGCAGTGCCAGAAAATCTGCAGTACCATAGACAGACGCAAGAAAGAGCAAGCGATTACAAGCTCCTAAAGAAGCAGTCAGCAAACCTTCTAACTGGAAAATATACCAACAAGCCCAGGGAAGATGCATATCCAGAAAAGGCTTGAGAGGCCCCAAGAATCTCTAGCTGAGCTGACTGATGTGGTATTACATACACTGCAAGAAACCAGTCTGTGAAGGCCGGAAGAGGTGGCTCTTTTTCCTAATGCACAAATTACATTAAAAAATAACAAGGTACATGAGGAAACAGGGAAACATGGCCAAATTAAAGGAACTCAATAAACATCTAGAGAGAAATAACAAATAAATGGAAATATATGACTAGAAAATAATTCTAAAAAATTAAAGACGTTCAGTGCACTACAAGAGAATACTGACAGCTACACAAAATCCGAAAAACTATGCATGAACAGAATCATATCAATAAAGAGACAGAAACTATAAAAAACAGAAGTTCTGAAGCTGAAAATAAAATAACTAAACTAACAAATTCACCAGAGTTCAACAGCAGGCTGTATTAAGAAGAAATAATCAGTGAACTAAATGACAGGTCACTTGAAATTATTGAATAAAAAAAAAAAATTCAAAAAGTGAACAGAGCCTTAGGGACTTTATGGGAAAATGCCAAGGGGATCAAAATATGCATCACGGGAATCAGAGGAGAAGAGAGAGAGAAAGGCGCAGAGAGCTGATCTGAAGAAATGATGTCTGACAATTCCCCAAATTGGAGCAAGGAAATGAACATACAAAACTTTAAAAGCTCAAAGTACTCCAACTCGAATAAACCCAAAGAGGACCATAACCACAATTCATTAAAATCAAGCTACCAATAGTCAAAGACAAAACAATAAACTTGAAAACAGCAAGAAAAATTGATTCATCACTGGCAAGGGAATCTTAAAATATCGGCAGGTTTCTCAATTAAAAAGTTGCAAGCCAGAAGAGGGTGGATGATATATTCAAAGTGCTAAAATGGAGGGAAAAAAACCCACCTGTCAACCAAGAATACTTAAAAACTGCCAACCAAGAACAGTTTATCTCAGGAGTCCCCAACACCTGGGCCACACACCAGTCCCAGCCCATGGCTTGTTAGGAACCAGGCTGCACAGCAAGAGGTGAGTGGTAAGTGAGCAAGCATTACTGCCTGAGCTCCGCCTCCCGTCAGATCAGCGGCCACAGCAGATTCTCACAGGAGCACGAACCCTACTGTCAACTGCGCATGCGTGGGATCTAGGTTGTGCACTCCCCGTGGTAGGTAATCTAATGTCTGACAACGAGGTGGAACAGTTTTATCCCGAAACCATCCCTGCCCCACTGGTCCATGGAAAAATTGTCATCCATAAAAATAGTCCCTGGTGGCAAAAAGGGTGGGGACTACTGCTTTACCTGGCAAAACTATATTTCAAAGTGAAGTCGACTCATCCAAGAAATCAATGCCCAGGCCAACGTCTTAGAGCTTCCCCTTGTGTTTTCTTCTAGTAGATTTATAGTTTCAGGCTTTACATTGAACTTTTTTTATCCATTTTGAGTAGATTTTTGTATATGGTGTGAGATAAGGCTCCCATTTCATTCTTCCCTATGTGGATATCAAACTTTCCCAACATTATTTATTGAAAAGACTATTATTTGCCCAATGTGTGTTCTTGATACCTTTGACAAAAATCAATTGACCATAAACATATGAGTTTACTTCTGGGCTTTCTGTAGTGTTCCATTGGTTATGTCTGATTTTTAGCCAGTACCATACTGTAGTCAAAGCTACTGACTACAGCAGCTTTACATTTCAAAATCAGGGAGTGTGATGCTTCCACCTTTGTTCTTTTTGCTCATGATTGCTTTGGCTATTTAGAGTCTTTTCTGGTTCCACAGTAATTTAAGAATTGTTTTTTCTATTTCTCTGAAAAAAGACATTGATATTTTGATAAAAATTGCATTAAATTTGTAGATCACTTTGGGCAGTATGGACATTTTAACAATATTAATTATTTTAATCCTTGAACATGAAACATCTTTCCATTTTCTGGTGCCTCTTCCTATTTTTTAGCAATGCTGTATAGTTTTCAGTGTACAGATCTTTTACCTCCTTGTTCAAATTAACAAATGCAAAAATTCATAAATAGAAATATGTTAAACTAAATAGCTCCTGCACAGCAAAGAAAACAATGAACAGAGTGAAGAGACAATCCACGGATTGTTAGAAAATATTTGCAAACCATATATCTGATAAAAGGCTAATATCCAAAATATGTAAGAAACTAAAACTCAATAGCAAAAAAAAAAAACAAATAACTGAACTAAAAAGTGGGCAAACAATGTGAACAGACATTTCTCAAAAAAAAGATACAAATGATTAACATATATATGAAGAAATGCTCAACATCTCTAACTGTATGAGAATGCAAAGTAAAGTCTACAGTGAGGAATCACCTCACACTTGTTAGAATGGCTATAGTAAAAAAAGATGAAAGAACCCTTGTGTATAATAAAAATAGATGAAAGAACTCTTGTCTACTGTCGATGAAAATGTAAATTAGTACAGCCATTTTGGAAAATAAGATGAAGTTTTCCCAAAAAACTAAAAATATAACTACCGAATGATCCAACCATCCCCACTTCTGAGTACTATCCAAAAAAATTAAAATCAGTACATTAAAAGACATCTGCACTTCCATGTTCATTTCAACATTATTACGAATAAATACAGCAAGGTTGTATGAGCCAACCATCCCCACAGCAGGGCACAGTGGCTTGTACCTGTAATCCCAGCACTTTGGGAGGTTGAGCAGGGAGGTCCCTTGAAGCTAGGAGTTTGAGACCAGCATGGGCAACATTGCAAGACCCAGTCACTACAAGAACTGTTTTAAAATTTAGCCAGGTATAGTGGCATGTGCCTGCAATTTCAATTACTCAGGAGGCTGAGTCAGGAGGATTGTCTGAGCCCAGGAATTGAAGGCTGCAGGAAGCCATGATGACATCACTGCATTCCAGCCTGATTGATGGAGTGAGACCCTGTCACCCCAAAAAAAAAAAAAAAAGTATAGTCAAGATATGGAATTGCCTAAGTGGCAATCAACAGATAAATGAAGAAACTGTCATATACATATATATATATACACATACACATATATGTCTAGTCTTTTAGAAGCCGTGGCTCGGCCTTATACCTGAGTATTGAAGTGTTCTTTGGAAGAGATGGAATGCCTGGCTTTGCCACTACTGCCACTGTGATAACCCTGCCTATAATTTCCATCCTATTTATTGATGATAACACTGAAAACCATAACACCTTGGCTTTGGTTACTAGTCTTCCTTCAAAGTAGACATCAATCTATTAACTAATGGTGACTGTTCAAATGTTATGAGTTTGCCTACACATTATTTTCTAGTCGCTATTTCTCAATCTCTCCCTAAAATATTGAGAGACTTTCTTAAATGTCATGATTTCATTTACTCCCTCAATTAACTAGAAAGGAGCTGTTGAGTCTTTACTCTGTGATAGGAACTGTAGTGGATTCAAAGATGTCAAACGTTCCTGACTTTAAGCTGTTTAAAGTCTACTGGAGGAGAGATAATTCTATGACATTCACACAGTCTTCTGGGTTGGAAACACTGCCAATAACTATCACTTCCATCCTACTTGAGGACTTGCTTTGTTCTATAAATCCACAATGGTTAACCAAAGCCCTCTAAGCTCTCACTGATATCTGTATAATAACTACATATTCCAGAATTCTCTTGAGGGTCCACATTAAGGTGAAGGTTAACGGGGGCACAGAAGCAGCTCTTTTGGCCAGGCATGGTGGCTGACACCTGTAATCTCAACGCTTTGGGAGGACAAGGTGGGTGGATCACCTGAGGTCTGGAGTTCGAGACCAGTCTGGCCAACATGGTAAAACTCTGTCTCTACTAAAAATACAAGATTAGCTGGGCGGGGTGACCTGTGCTTGTGGTCCCAGCTACTCAGGAGGCTGAGGCACAAGAATCATTTGAACCTGGGCAGTGGGGGCTGCAGTGAGCCGAGATTGTACCACTGCTCTCCAGCTTGGGCGACAGAGCAGGACTCCATCTTCAATAAGGAAAAAAAAAAAAAAAGCAGCAGCTTTTTTTTCAAATTGTTTACCCAATCTGAAAAGGCAATTTTACCTGTTGAAAGACTGTTCTGGCTCCCTCCTTGTTACAAGATTTAGAGAAGCGTTAAACTCCTTGAGGCTTTGCCAAAATTGCCTAGCTTTGCCTCTGGAAGTTCTTCTCCCAAAGTTAATAACATCTATTCAACAAACAATTATTGAATACCATGTATTTCCCGCTCATGGTGCTACTCCTGGTAAATTAAGATAACATGCTTGAAAAATGTCTGGCAAAGTCAGAGACCCTCCAATAAAGACAAGATCTAATGAGAGTTTGTATTAGTTTAAGGTGCTTAAACAAAATTCTGGTAGACGTATTTAGAGACTTCAAGCAAATATTATTAACATTGTCAGCAATAAACATTTGTTAAACATTTACTCAAGGTGTTAATTATATCTCATATGACTCAAATCACCCCAAAGGAGGTAATTTTGCTATTTCTATCTTAAAAAGGAAGAAACTGAAGATTATGAAAGATAACTAGTCCAAGGTCGTACAACTACCAAGTGAGCAGAGTGAGGATTTAGCTTTGGTTCAACTCTAAGTCCATCCTCTTAAGCCACTGTCCTTACACTGCCTTCCCAGCCTCAGGCTGACAGGTTGGGAAGAAATAACTGCTGCAGTGT
The DNA here is from genome assembly GCA_004027715.1 of Plecturocebus donacophilus. Classification (NCBI taxonomy): domain Eukaryota; kingdom Metazoa; phylum Chordata; class Mammalia; order Primates; family Pitheciidae; genus Plecturocebus; species Plecturocebus donacophilus. Next base: position 38,087 of record PVKP010005783.1, on the reverse strand, counting down.
TGAATGGAAATGTCTATTTTTACGATACCATAGTGACTAAAGCCCAAGGATTCCTCACCTAGTAAAGCACCCATCTACTGGGCATATTAGAAACCAGTTTGTGCTTCAAAATATCACTTTAGAAAATACTTTAAAGCCTATCTTTAGCACATTCTATGAGGAACACTTAATATCCAGTCCTGCCTGCTTTCCAGAGCATGCAGCTAGCCCCATTTCCTTCCTGAAACCAGGAAATGTAGTGCCTTCTTGTTACAGACTGAATGTGTGTGTTCCTCAAAATTCAGGTGTGGCAATCCTAACCTCCAAGGTGATATTAGAAGGTGGAGCCTTCATGAAGAGGAAGTGGGTGAAGCCTTCATGAATGGGATTAGTGCCCTTATAAGAGACCACAAAAAGCTCTCTAGCTCTCTTTCTGCTATCTGAGGACACAGCAAAAAGACAGTTGTCAGAAAACCAGAAAGAGATCACTCATCAGTCACCGAATCTTCTGGCGCCTGGATCTGGGACTTTCTGGCTTCCAGAATTGTGAGAAATAATTGTTGTTTAAGCTGCCCAGTTTATGTTTTCTACAGCAGTGTGAGCTACGACACTGCCTTTGCTTGGTCAGGACTGATTTTTAAAGGCCTCCCATCTGGCATACGGTGGCAAGGAAACTTTCCCCAATAGCAGAAACGGCCACGGATTTCTGGGTCATTTTTGAAAGCATTTGCTCCACTTCGGTCTCTTTGATCTCATAATCTCATTGTGCCAATGATGTACATCAGCCTTGAGGTCAGAGAGTGTTTAAGAGGGAGGGAAGGTCTAACTTAAAGAGGACAGACACAAACTCTCACCACCAGACAGCCTCACACTCCTGCTCCCCACCTTGGCCCTCCCCCTCACTCTGGGAGTGGTACTTTATAGGAACTAAGTAAAAGGGGATTAAATGGTGGTGTGTTTCTCTTCCATGTCCCTTTATACTTTTCATCTGTACACATACATTAGGTTCACATTATTCTTAGGTGAAGAGAAGACATTCCTCAGGGTTTCACTTGTTTAGCTAAAGAAGAGGAACATCAACAGAGCCTTGGTCTGTATAGTTGTGAAGAAAATGAGCAGGATTCAGCACCTTGCATCCATTTACAGTCATTTATTCACTCATTTGTTCATTTGTTCATTTATTCACACGCAGGTGTTCTCAGTACCAGGGTCCACGGGCACATACACATGAGTGAAGGAAAACCAAGTGGATTTCCTTCTAACGTAGTCAAATCATTGAACCAAAGAGTGAAAAGGTGGTTGCCAGGGGGCTGAGGGGAGAGGGAAATGGGAGTTGCTCAAAGTTCCGCTGATGTGGGAGGAATAACCCCTAGAGATGTGCTGCACAGGCTGTGCTGAGGCTGACAACGCTCTTGTGCATTTCACACTCAGTTCAGAGGGAAGAGCTCACGTTCAGTGTTCCTACCACAAAAAAATCCTTAAAAACTGTGATGCATGTTGTAAACGGGCTTTCAGAAAGGCTGTTTAAGTCCTCAGCAGCTCCTCTCCCCCATTCAACAAGAGAGTGTCGATGCCCACACTTGTTTTTTAATCACAGTGAAAGTGTTCTGAACACTTTAAAAATCTACATTTTTCCCACGTTAGTATTAGCAATTTTTAATGGTTATTATTTGTTTGTTGTGTGTGAGAGAACTGGTTGTTCACATCAATTTTTTTTTTCCTACTTTAGTGTTTACGTGCTCTTAGCAATCTCCTCTAAATTGCGTATATATTGTTAATATTTTCCCTAGTTTGTCATGGCCTTAAATTTCCTAAATTTTACTTTTTCAGAAGGTCACATTTTATCTAATTCAATCTGTCAGGGTTCTCTCCACCCTTTTTTGGTTTACTAAGAAAGGGAATTGATTCGAAGTTTTAAAAATCTGTACTGTTTTAAAGTGGCTTTGTGGTTTAATTTTTTATAATTTTACTTTAAATAAACCTGGATTTAATTTTTGCTAGGCGCTTTACACTTCCTCCAAATGATTAGCTTACAATGAAGATGACGTTTATTTTATAAACCTGCAGCTATCTGTATAACAAAAAGTCACACTGCAATAATATTACAACTTTTGACGTTTCCTTCACTGACTAAGGTATAAAGTGGCATCTCATCCACGGAGAATCTGGCTTGCTGGAAATCTTCTTCAGAACACAGACTCAAACCATGCAGAGCTGGAATACCTAACTCAAGTCAGAAGGGCGCCCTTCCGAACACACCTGCCTGGGCCCAGCCTCGGCCTCAGCCTCAAACCAGGCCCTGCTGGCCACTTTGAAGTTCCTGCCTAACTCTGTCACCAAAGTTATCTGATTCCCTTTCCACTAATCAATAAAGCCAAAATTTCCTGAAAGAGTCAGGGTCAAGTCTGATAATTCAGAAAAGTTTGTGATTCATTCTAGAAAGATTTCCCTCTCAAGTGCTTAAGTAATTTTTTTAAAAAGAGATTTATGCGTAAAGGGATAAATTCTTGGTCATCTGATGTAATTATTTCTTTATTGTATTCTCATTTTCTAGAGACACCAGGAAGCTAACCTTTTAGTATAATGAGGCTACTCTGAATTAAATTTTTAAACCTGTATTTTAACTTATTAATCTTTTACATGATGATGATTACATGTAATTTCCTCTAAATACACTTGTAGTTTTAAGATGACGATCAAAAAGATTATCAGCCAGAACAGCCTAGAAAAGTATAGAAGGATATGAGAGCAGAGCGTGGTGGCCCCACTCACACCCTGGAGCGAGACTTCAGGGCTTCGAGTTTGGCATCTGCCATCAGCTGTGTGACACTGGATAAGCTGCTTAACCTCTCTGTGACTCAATTTCTCCATCTGTAAAACAGGGACAAAAAAACGACCTGCCTCTTTTGTTTACTGTTAGGATTAAATGGATAATAACATGAAAAGTACAAAAACCAGTACCCTCACTTGTGGGCAGATTATTCTGAAGTTTTTTTTCTCACTATCATCCTAATCACTCCCCTAACCAATAGTCAGCAGCCTAAGGGGAACCTGGAGACCCTGACATCACCCCAGAATCTGATCTGAACTACCTAGATCTTGCTCTCACTCCTGTAGGACACACCAGGGTCCCGAGAGGGTTCAGCCAACCTCTGCCTTCCTGGTTAGGTTTCTTGAGGTTAAATGCGTTGACATTTAAGAAAACATTTTAAACGGTCCATTTTGAAGGCATGATAAATCTAAGTACAGTCAGCCAGCCTGAGAATGTAACAAACTGCACAGCTCATGCATCCCTGTGATTCCAGCTACTCGGGAGGCTGAGGCATGAGAATCACCTGAACCCAGGAGGCAGAGGCATAAGAATCACTTGAACCTGGGAGGCGGAGGTTGCAGTGAGCCAAGATTGTGCCATTGCACTCCAGCCTGGACAACAGAGTGAGACTCCATCTCAAAAAAAGAAAAAAAAGAAAGTCACGATAAGCGAACTTAATGTAGAGGAGGGGTCAGCCCATAAAAGGGAAGAAAATTTCGTTATTGGGAAATGAAAACTTAAGCAGGGAAGGGGACCCAGTATAATATTAAAGGAGATAATGAAACTTAGGTGATGTCCGGGAAGATTGTAACCCCATAGTGCTCGACCAGTGAGGAACTGGGGGAGGGACTTGCCTGCTAAGAGGTAAATTACCTGCTCTAACTGCCCAGGGTGTGCCTGTCTACCAGATACCTGATCATGCAAGACCACCATTAAAAGTCTCACTTCTGCTGTTTCTCATGATTTGAGTCCATTCTTGGGGTTTGGAGAGATGAATGCGTGTTTCTCACAGAGCACCGCCCTGCAGAAAGACAGGGATGCACAGGCTCTGCAGCAGCCTGCTCTGCTACCTACCACTGGCTGCGCGAACTTGCTCAAATACCAATCTTCTCTGTGCGCTCCCTCATTTTAAATGGGATAATGATAGCATGCCTACTGCAGGGTTGGTGTAAGAATTAAATGAGTAGGCTGGGCGTGGCAGCTCACATCTGTAACCCCAGCACTTTGGGAGGCTGAGGCAAGCGAATCACTTGAGCCCAGTAGTTTGAGACCAGCCTGGGCAACATAGCGAAACCCCACCTCTACTAAAAATGGAAACAAATTAGCCAGGCATGGTGACATGCACCTGGGTTCCCAACTACATAGAAGGCTGAGGTGGGAGGACTGGTTGAGCCCAGGAGTTAGAGGCTGCAGTGAGCTATGATCATTCCACTGTACTGCACTCCAGCCTGGGCAACAGAAAGAGACCCCATCTCAAGAAAAGAAAAAATGCCATATATGTGCTTGCTAAATAACTAGGAAACAGGCTGAATGGCATAAAAAGACACAACATTTTAGATCTAAACTCCAACTCCTTTGTTTTGTAGGTAAGAAAAGAGAAGGGCAGAAGTTAAATGATGTTTTTAAGACCCTCGATGGACAGGAGAGAGAATCATGATGATCCGGCTACTTCTTGGTGGTACCTGCCAGGTTCTGAGTGTAAGATCCACACTGAGCGCTCCACAGGCATCATCATCTCATTTGCTCGTTGCTGTTTATTTATTTAGGCTGGGACTTTCTTGGGGACTTCCCTTTGGGAAGTGCCCTTCATGACGCACCCCCAGCTCCAGGCGCCCAGGTGACCCACCCTCTGTGCTCCTGGGTTCCCTCCTAGGCTGAGAGAGGCCTGGGGAAACAAGGCTCAAGTACTAATACAAAAGAACAATTTTAATTCCTGGGAATTTCGGGAGGGGCTGAAGGAGACGGTGACAACCTGATCTTACAGGAATAATTGGGAGCACCTGGCACCTTGCAAGGTTTGCTAACTCACACCTCAAAGAATACATCCACCCCAGTCATCTGTGAAATATGAAATGTGGGGACTCTGAACCCTCAGATGTTCCTGTACAGTCTTAATTTCAAAAGTGAATCTTCCTGTTGAGAAAAAGCTACACTTTTATTTGGTCACTGTAATAAAGCAGTGCCGACCCCGTGTGTCTGGGGCATGTTTGCTGGAAGCAGTATTCCAGCTGGTGTTCATCCTGGCAGAGGGAGGAGGAAAATTCTAACTTAAGTGACATGTTGCCATTTCAACCCCAAATCCAAAACAAGAAAAATAAGTCCTCCCAGGAACTGCACAAACCACACATCACAGGCCTGTACCCAAGGTATGGGAAGTTTTTACTAGTTATCTGCTGTTAGATTAATATAAAATCACTGTATTTTCTGCCATCAATTCTGCTTTATTCTTGAGGCTTCTAAGCCAGGTTGAAAAGACTCCCACCTAGTGCTGATACCTTAGGTCAACCAAATGATTCCCTGGGGTTGTTGATGTTCCTCTTGCTAAAATGAATGCCGGCTTCACAGGTGGGCACAGGCATGCTGGCATGGAGAGCAGTTTCTATTATCATCATCCTTGTTAATTACAGAAAGAGAAGCACTGGGCATGCTTCATGGAAAGTTATGAGGAGAAACAAAAGCCGCTGTTGAAGTCCTTTTTTTAATACCTGACTGAGAACAAAATGCTTGCAACAGAATACTAATGTGCTCTTAGCTTATTTTCATTATAAATTGACAGCTTACAGTCATATTAATTTATGAGATACAAAGTGATGCTATGATCTATAAATACAATGTAGAATAATTAAATCAAACAAGGTTACATCACCTCACCTCAAACACTTACCACATTTTTGTGATCCTAGTATTTTTAAATAAGGGTTTTAACATGGAGATCTCATCATATTTTCCAATATGTATATCCCACTTCAGTAAATATTACACGGTTATATGGTTTCATATTCTCACCTCAGTAAATATTAGTATTTGTTAAGGATTAATTTTTCTGCTAAAATTGTTGTAGCTAGAAATATGTGCAGAGGTTTATAATTTTTTTACATTTTTTTAAATAACGGGAAGATACTGCTTCTTTTAAAATTGTTCACGGATGCATGTATACAAGTTGCCAACCACTAGCACCAACACACCATGGGCAAAGCCCTCACCTCTCCATCCTCCGGCTGCACTCAGGACCCAGAGGAACCAGAGTCCAAAGAGGCCCTTAGAGGCACAGGCCAGGATCCACCCCACAGCCCCCTGGGGACTACAGTACAAGATGTGAAAGCAGCAGGGAATCTCCTTAGTAAACAGGAAGGACGATATGTAAATCAAGCCAAGAGATTTAATAGCATCTCCCACTTGCAGCAAAATACCCCCAAGTCCAAGAGAATGCGGGTTCTGCTAGCCACCCCCACTTCCCACTGATTCTTCCTCCTCCCACCGTGTCATACTCCCTGCGACCCACCCTCTCCCTCAGCAGAAATCAGGAGCATGTCTTCAGAGGAAAAGTGAGAATATTCCTCAGCCCACATGCCTCCAACCTGCCTGGTGCCTCTAAGTCAGATCCAGGTCTCACCCAGAGCCCACACTTTACACCCTCCAGCACTCCTAACTTCGTTCTTCTTCCCTGCCACTGTGGCCAAGCACACCAAGGATCCTTGGGCCAACGTCCTGATTCCCCACCCTCTCCTGACAGCAGCCACTCTCCGTGCCTGGGTCATGGGGTGTGTGTCCAGCTGCAGAAGTTGCTGGCAAACAGTTTTGCAAAGTGATTGTTTAGAAATCCTTATTCTGATTCCTGCTGTTTGCTTTCCCCATCTGCAAATTGCAAACATGCATTCCCATCCTGTGGCCTCCTGGGTTACTCCACCTTTGTTCCCTTCCCTGTTAGTAGATGATCTTACCCCCATAAATCAGAAAAAGTGGAGGAGGTCCCAGGCAGGAGCGAGCTCTCAGACACTGGGCCCCACTCTCCAAAGGAAAGCTGCTTCCCCCAAACTCAGCCTTCCCTGGAGTGCTGGAGCCAGCCTTGGGGAGGTCACCCTGAGCTCCTGTATAGATCTCTAGTACCTCCTAATCAAAGACACCCGCGTACCTCTCCCATCATGGAACCATCACACAAAGACACACACACACACACACACCCTGGCCCCATCAAGTTGACTGAAAGAACAGGTTCCATTTTAACTTCCTTTTCCCTGGTCTCAGTCACCCCATCGCCTCCCCTTCCTTGCCACTGGCCTCCTGCCTAGCATGGCTGCCTGTGTGAATGGCCCAGTGTTCTGATGGTCACATCCAAAGGTCCTATGAGTTCCCACACAGGGGGCCTCCTCCCTCCTTGTGCTGTGAGTGTCCACACACTCTAAGGCTGCTCCCCGTCCTGAGCGCGGTGCTCCGCGGGGCTGCCTCTCTCCTCGGCATGTCTGGTTTTCATCCACTCCTATTTCCCCAACTACTGCCCACTGGTGGTCATTTTCAAATCATCTGTGTGGCTGGGCCACCCTGTGAGCTCCAGACAACGGCCAGTGCCTTCTCCATGTGCAGTTCCTGCAGACACTTCAGCTCCAGCAGGTTCTGCATTGGAGACACATCTGCAGACCCTTCTGGATATTCTTGAAAGGTTGGATGCTTCGCCACTTCCGTCTCGTGCACGGCCTTCACTGTGCTGCTCCCAAAGCGCCTCAGTTCTTGGTGTGACAGTCCTAAAATCGCCTCTCCCTCCTTGCCCCCAACCCCTGGCTACCCCTGCTTTTTTTCAGGCCCTTTGCATTTCCTGCCTGAGTTATCTTAGCTTCCCTCTGTCTTGCTGTCTCTCTTCTCAGTCAGTTTCCACTGTGCTACTGGCTCGATCACTCATTTGTTTGTTAAAAATTTTACTAAAAGCTGACTACATGCCAGGCGCTGTTCTCCACAAAGGAAGGGGAGTCTCAAAAAAAGGCAGCACGCCCCTTCCCTACACTCAGAGCATATGTCTCAGTGAGGGAGGACAGAAACACACCACTGCATCAAGTTAGGAGTGCCACCGTACACAGAAACGAAAGGCAGCAGCCCGTTCCCACGGCTGAGGACGAAGCCTTGAGGCAGGGAGAGAAACAGGCCACCTGCGCAAAGGTATGAAGACGAATGACACAAGAGCAAGGGGGTGGAAACCGCTTGGCCTCTTTTTTCTTGAAAAAAATTGATACATAATAATTGCACATATTTGTGGGGTACATGGGTACATGTGGTATTTTGATACAAGCTTACAATGTGTAATAAATCAGGGTAATTGGGATATCTTTAACCTCAAACATTTATCATTTCTTTGTATTGGGAACATTTAAAATCTTTTCTATTTCAAACTATACAATACTTATGGTTAAAGATAGTCACCCTACTATGCTACCAAACACCAGAACTTATTCCTTCAACCTAATTGAACTTTTATATCTATTAAGTATTCCCTCTTCATCCTGCTCCCCTCCACCCTGCCCAGCCCCTGGCGACTGCCAATCTACTCTCTACCTCCACGGGATCCACTTTTTTAGCTCCCATATAAGAGGGAGCTGAATTATTTCTCCTTCTGTGCCTGGTTTATTTCACTTAACATAATGGCCTCCAGTTCCATTCATGTCACTGTAAATGACAGGACTTCATTTTTTCCGTTATGGCTGAATAGTACTCCATTGTGTATATATACCACATTTTCTCTCTCCATTCACCACTGACACTTAGGTTGATTCTGTATCACACAAAGACACACACACCCTGCCCCATCA
>PVKP010005783.1:0-29401 GCA_004027715.1 Plecturocebus donacophilus | reverse complement strand
AATCATAGTCTCATCCAGGTCACTTCAAATGCGGTTAATTCATTCCTTTTTACAGCTGCATAGTATTCCATTATATGTATATACCACAGTCTCTTTATCCACTCGTTGACTGATAGGCATTTGGGTTGGTTCCACCATTTTGCAGTCGTGAATTGTGCTGCTATGAACATGTGTGTGCAAGTGTCTTTTTCGAATAATGACTTCTTTTCCTCTGGGTAGATCCCTAGTAGTGAGATTGCCGGATCAAATGGTAGTTCTGCTTTTAGCTCTTCAAGGTGATTCCATATCTTGACCATTGTGAGTAATGCTGCAGTAAACATGGAGATTCAGACATCTCTTTGACATACTAATTTCATTTTCTTTGGATAAATACCTAGCAGTGGGACTGATGCATCATATGGTAGTTCTACTTTTAGTTTTTTGAGGAGCCTCTATACTATTTTCCATAATGGCTATACTAATTCACATTCCCACCAAGCACGCATGACAGTCCCCTTTCTCCACATCCTCACCAGCATTTGTTTTTGTCTCTTTGATCACAAGGCCTTCTAACTTGGCCTTTTACGTATCACAAGAGGAGCAGATGAAGGCCAGTGTGGCATTCCTGGCATTGGAAAGGAGCTTGGTTTGTATTCACTGTCACTAGCTGCATAATTATAAGCAGGGTCCTACTCAGATGGTGTGTGCAGTGTGGCGCCCTGCTCCTCCTGTGGCCCTGATTCTCCCCACTGGCCCCACCACCTCAGCCTCAGTATGGAGGGTTCTCTCTCACTGAGCTGTCCTGTCCTCATGACCCATCCATCCTTCAAGACTCATTTCAACACTGCATCTCACAGAAAAGAAACGCCTGCCTCTCCCTGTGCCTGGGCCCCTGCATGCCCCTTGGCTTCATGGTAACATCTGCATATCTTCTTAGACAGGGCCTCCTCAATACTAGGAGAAGCTGTACCCATCTGTGCTGCCAAGCATCACACAGTGCCAGCCAGGGCACATGATGGGCCCCAGCAAGCGTTCACAAGTAGGAGATTAAGTGAGTGCATTTCTGAATGATGAGACTGAGCAGAAAGGGCCTCTGTTTATAGTGTGATTTATTTATTTTACTCTTTTAACACTTATTTCACAGGGACATATGGTAGATGTGTTCTTAGGAAGAAGTGAAGATTAGGTGATATCCTCATCAATATCATCAAGGAAATTCAGTTCACTTGCATGGCACAGAAACCACTATGAACAGGTCCAGGCAATTTCCAGGTGGATGTCTATTTCCATTTTTACCAAAGACTCTCATGTAACAGTCAACTGTTTAAAGCCTGGAAACAATTTAGTGGTTGCAAAAGCATAAGAGAGAAGGAGAAACTAGAATGCCATGAGCTGGGATTACAAGGTAGATTCTGTACACAGAGTAATTATCTTTGCTATGTATCAACATTGCTATTCCAGTTCATCACTGATGGAGACTGGACTGCTTTCCTCAGTGTTCGGTGGATTACTTTTATTTTCTGCCCCTAAAGAACAGTTGGAAGCAAAGGACCACAGAGAACTTCTAAGATATGGGCCATTTAAAAATGCATAGTTTATGATTAATATGTAACTTAAAAACTATTTATTAACACAATGTTGTCTCCAGAAGCAAGCAGTGCTTCATGATCCATGAGCGCTTTTTCCTTTCTAAACTTCCATTCATGCTGGGGTCTCCCTGCAGATGCATAGGTTACAGTATTCACTTCTGCACACTGACCTTTCTACAGATTGCTTCCCTGAGCACCAGCATTTGACTAATGGCTGAAATCCCCCCTTCATTTAGGCCTTGCAAGGAGACTACTCTCCTTTGCACCTTTGGGCCTCATCAGAAGTAAAACTAATCTGGCCCTGCTTTGCAGCCCGCAGAGGAGGAGCCCTTCGGGTCTTTGCCTAAGAATGCTGGTGCCTAGGGCTTAGGTCAATGCCACAGGCAGGAGGGCACAGTCAGGTTTCTCATTAGCTTCAGCTGCCTTATCTAGACCTGTTTTGAACATATTAATTGTGCTGCTGATGCCAACAGTTTCAGACACTTCTTAGACAAGCACACCCAAGCATCATCTTCTTCCCATATATGGCAACCACAAACAAAATATAAAAACTCCTATGACAGAAAATAAATTTATTAATGGTGACGTGCTCCCATGAGATGTGGAAGCTGCAGACATCTTAACCTCCTTCTGGAAATGATAAAAATCCTTTGGCACAGGTCTAGGGTGTGAAATGCATTCCCCATGCACAGTAACATCTCTTGGAGAGGTACTGGTCCCACACATCCAGGGATAGACTTCCACCCAGATGGCAGCTCATTTGGAGAGTCTATGCTTTATCACAAGTTTCTAGCAGACTTCCAGTAATATTCTTAAGAGAAGGGCAAAAGCAGATGTGTCAAGTGCAAAGTACTACTCAGAATATATGAAGGAAATAAAATACAAACCACATAAATAAGGAAGACTTAATAGGCTTATTACTCTATCAACTATTAGAACTGTGTAATGAAAAGTAAAAGCTTTTATGAACTGTCATTGCTATTATTTATAAAGTTCCCATTAAGAAATCAGACTCTTCATTTTGTCTAGTCTCTCTCCAGTAACCTTCTATCCTCTCTTACAAAACATTCTTTGTTAAGAAATTCTGTAGTCACTGAATTTCTGGTTTTACTGTCACCCAATTCCATGGCTTAAAATTACTAAAGTGGTTCCTTAACATTTGTTCCTTGACAAATACAGAATGCTAAATAGAAAAACACACAAGAAATTGTGCTGCTTTTATCACAGTTATTTTTACCAAAACAATAGATTTTGGGAAAAAAATTGTATGTTTGAATGAGTCCTTTTTAAAGAAAACAGTGCTTTATAATATTATTTGGAATAAATTTCTCTTCCATATCAGAAATGTGATATTTGCTGTTATCAGCAGTTAATGGTTTAGTTTATCAGAAATATGAAACAAACTTGAATTTGATGGAATTAACTACGGTTCTCTTCACATAACCTAAGGTTGTCTGTTTTATATTTATTGTCTAAAAATATCAAGGCCTGTCATTGGGCTGAAGGGCTTCCACTTGACCTCAATCTACAGACACAAATCGCTCTTTGCCCTCTATAGTTACAGGCCAAAAGGTGGCCTTGGGGAAATGTGTGTGTTTTCTAGGTTATTCTGTGTGATCCTCCCAGTACTGACTATAAGATATTTTAAACATTCTGGCCCACACTCTGAACTGTTGTGAAAGATCCAAAACCTAGACTTTGGGTCTCCATAAGCAATCTCCACTTTCATACGTGCAGGGTGCCTGCTGGGGAGGTCTAACACAGGTCTACACTTGCCACAAGGCGGGATGCAGAGGCAGTCAGGAGGGGGTGACTCCTAACACAGCAGCTGCACCTGCTGGGAAGACTTTCGTCTCAGCTCCACCCATCAAAGGTGAATCTGTGTGAGCAGGCCCCTGTCTCCCTGATGCTGTCCCTTCCTCACTGGTACACACAGTCAAAGTGAGGGCTGGTTCCTACGCACTCCAGAAAAAAAAATCCAGAGATGATAAGAGTGTCAAATTGGGTATTTAACGTAAACATTTACCAAAACAAAAGTCTTACACTTAGAAGAAAACTTTAAATAAGGAAAGAAATCACAGCCAGAACCTTACCCTAATACTGTTTCTATAAGACAGTCAATCTGGAGCGAGACCAGAGAGAAGACTAAACCTGAAAGTTTTCTTACAGAAATAATGTACCTGCCAGTCTCTGTCCTTGATCAGAAGTTCATCCTGACCTCAGGCCTTTGCAATAGGGGTCCCTCGCTTGGAATTTTCTTCCCCGAGATTGTCACAAGGCCAGTTCCTCCTGGGCATTTATTCCTTAGCACAAAGCCAAGTTCCTCAAGTCAGAACTGAAACTAGCTGCCCTGTTACATCACTCTTAACTATGTCCCCAATGTATTCCTTACTATAACTTACTTATATCTGAAACGTTGTACGGATTTGTTTATTTTCTCCATCCCAACACTAGCTCCAATTTTAGCTGTCTCCTATAGCACACAGCAGGCAGTTAAATTATTCAGCTTAATGGATAAATGCATACACTAATGACAAATATTCATGGCAATTACCACCACCACAATAAATGTATGATTCAGATTTTAGTTTCAGCTTGTGTCAATTTTAATAAGTTGTATTTTTCAACATTTCATCTAAGTTTTCAGAATTGTTGGTAAAAAGTTCACATTTCCCCATTTTCTTCATGTCTATAGAATCATATTAATAAGCCATCTTTTAAAATTGATATTAGTAATTTATGTTCTTTTTTTTCCCTGGATCAATCTAGATATAAGTGGATCATTTGGTTGATGATTTTAAAGATGGAGCTTTGATTTTATTCATTTTCTCTACTATCTTTCTGCTTTTGATTTCACTGATTTCTGCTTTGATCTTTATTACCTCTCTCTTTTTTTGGTTTATTTTATTCTACTTTTTTTAGCATCATAAGATGGAATCTTAAGTCTTTGATTCTTAACCTTTATTTTTTTCTAATATGAACTTTAAAGTTATAAATTTTCCTCTAAGGAACTGCTGTAGCTGCATCCCACAAATTTTAATATATTGTATATATTTTTTCAATCAGTTCAAAATAGTTTCTAATTTCTTTTGTGATTTCTTTTTTGACTTAGATTACTTAAAAGTTTGTTGTTTATGAAGTATTTGAGGCTGGTCCTAGACATGTTGTTATTGTTGATTTCTAATGTAATACTCTACATGATACAAATCCTTTTAAGTGTAATGAGACGTGTTGGTACACATACCACATTGTACTACAAAACAATGTGTACTTTGTAGTGGTTGGATATAGTGTCCTATAAATGTCACTTGTATTGGTAGTTGGTAATGTTGGTCAGACCCTCGATTTCTTCACTGATTTTTTGGTCTAGTTGTTCTATCTGAAAGATTGTTCTCAGTCAAGCTGTTCCCCAACATGATGGTGGATGTGTCTATTTCTCTTTCTGTCAAATCTTCATGTAGTTTGAAGTTCTGTTATTAGGTATGTACACATATATATGACTATGAAATCTTCCAGATGTATTGATTCTTTTATCTTATAAAATATCCATCTTAAACTCTAGTAATACTTAAAACTATTTTATCTGCTACCCATATAGCCACTCCAGTTTTCTTATGCTTACTAAATGGTATCTTTTTCTACCCATTCACTTTTAATCAGTAACTGTCTTTTTATTTAAAATAGTTTCTTATAAACAACATTCTTATCCATTCTAATAATCTCTACCTTTTGACTGGAGTTGTATTAGTCTGTTAACATTTAATGTATTTATCGATATGGCTGAATTTAGATATGCCAGTTTGTTTTCTGTTGTTGCTTCTGTTTACTGTTTCTCTGTTCTCATTTTACTTTCTGGTTTTAACAATTTAACCACTGGATTAGCTGTACCTCTTTGCATTATTTAGTTTAATGGCTGCTCTAACAATTAGAATACGTGTGCTTAACTTTTATAGTCAAATAAGATTAAGTATTATAACCCTTCACAGCAAATGTGGATACCTTGCAATCACATAGGTCCATTTGTCCAGCCTCTCCATGCTTTGTGCTTTAGTTGTCCTATGTATTACGTTTACAGAGGTTAAAAACCCCAAAGACAATATTATACTTTTTAAGCAATCACATATGTTGGAAGTAATCTCATATACTGGAAAGAAATAGATCACACATATTGGAAAGAAACTAAGAGAAAAAACTAGTTTTTTATATTTATCTAGCTATGTACCATTTCTGACACTCTTTATGTCTTTCTAAGAGTCCAAGTTTCTGTCTTGTATCATTTATCTTCAGCCAGAAGAATTTCTGTTAGTGTTTCTTTTGTGGAGGTCTAATGGCAATTCTTTATATTTTATGTGAAAATGTCTTTATTTTGCCTTATCCATGAAGGATATTTTTGCTGGGTAGGTAATTCTGAATTAACAGTTGTTTTGTCTCTTTTAGCACTTTAAAGATGTTTCATTGTTACCTAGCTTCCACTGTTTCTGATGGTAGTCATTCACTTTCAGAATGTTGCTACCCTGCACAAAATATGGCATGTTTCTCTATTTGTGTATAGGATTTTCTCTGTAAGTCCATTTTAAAGTAATTTCATTATAATGTACTTACACATAGCTTTCTTTTTATTTATTTTGATTTGGAGTCACCAAACTTTTTTAATTGGTAAACTTATGTCTCACAAAATTTGAAAAACTTTTGGCCCTTGTTTTTTGAATATTTTTTTCTCTTTTTATTCTGGGGTCAATAGAGTCCCAGAATAAAAAGGAAAAACATAGAAAAAATGCATCTTTGGGGATCTATTTTTTTTTTTTTTTCTATTTTCAACTTCATTGCTTTTTTCTTTTACTGCCTTCACTCCATTGTTAAGCTTGTCAGTGGAATTTTTATATTGGCTATTGTGTTCTTCCATTTTAGAATTTCTGCTTGGTTCTTTTTAACAGTTCTTACTAACTATATGCGATTTTTCCATTTTTTCATTCATTATGAGCATATTTCCAATTATGTCGTTACCATAGTTACAAGCAGTGGTAAAATTGTTATCTGTTAATTCCAACATCTGAGTCATCTACAGACTGGTTTCTATTGACTGTCTTTTTCCTTGAGAATAGGTCGCATTTTCCTGGTTCTTCATATGTTGAATAATTTTGGCCTGCATCCTGGACACTGTGAGTGTTATGCTTAGGAGGTTCTGGATCCCCTCATCTTCCTCAGGAGACTGTAAATTACTTTGTCTTCACAGGCAATAAGCTGACTGGATTCACTTTAAGTTCTGTTTCTTGAGCAGCAATCAAATCTCAGTTCAGTTCTTTAGTTCTTAGACAGGCTGCTTGGTATCTGTCCTTTTCATGCATGGTTCAAGGCTCAGCCAGAGATTTAGCCAGAACTTATCAACAGAATTTATGGCTTCCTCTCTTTGGCTTTCTCTTTTCTAATATTCTTTCCTCACTTTCCAGAGGCTGATGGCTGTCATGAATTCTGGTCACATGGTTCTGAATTAGGCCAGAACAAATGGGGACTACAAGTTACTTTCTTGAGTTTATATATAATCAATTGAAGTACCATATTAATTTTCTGTTGCTGTATATCACATTACCATTAACCATATAACATTATCATCACATTTGTGTTTGTAGTTTAAACACAAACACATTTGTTATCTCACAGCTTCCACGGGTTGGGAGTCCAAGCATGGCTTAGCTGGGTCCTCTGCTCAGGGTTTCACAAGGCTGCAGTCAAGTTATCAGCAGGCTGTGTTTCTATCTGGAGGTTTGACTGGGAAGGCTCAGTGGGGTTGATGAAAGAGTTGCTTCTCTGGCAGGTGCATGACTGAGAGACCTGGCCTTTTACCAACCGTTGACCAGAGACAATCCTCACATCCTAGGGGACACCTGCATTTCACAATCTTTTATAATCACAAGGAATGACATCCCATAATCTTTGCCGTCTCTTATAAGTTAGAAGCAAGTTCCAAGTTCCAATTCACTAAAGAAGAAGGGCTCATACAAGGATATGAATCACTGGGGGGAGGGGGGTTGTCACATTAGGGTATGTTGGTCACAAAGATCAGAAGTATGCTTTACACTCCTATAATCTGGGTCCCTTGGAGGTTCAATAACTTCCCCAAGGTTGTACAGGTTAGTGTTGGTGGAATCCAGAACAGATTCAAATCTAGGCAAAGCCTATGTTCTCCTAACCCTCTTATATCCAACAAGCAGACTATGCTCTACACTGCTGGAGCAGGCTGGACTCAGCCACAGAGAGGCGTCCACAGAAGGAGCCCAGTAATCTGCAAGTCAATGCTGTCCAGCTTTCCTAGAGCCATGTGGGATGTCAGACCCATGCCTGCAGCTCAGAATACCCAAATATAAAATTAGTTCCCTCAGTTCCAGAGTCACTCGAAAACATCTTATTTTCTAATATATAATTAAAGTCACCAGAGATTACGTCACATAGGAAAGTTTTACAAATGACACAGTTTAATTCAGACACATAAAAAGGTTAAAACATACCTACCAAAGTTTCAGGGACGTTATCTGACAAATACAGAGATTCTGTCAGTTTGGTTATAAACTAAGTTTCCCTGCTGATATTATTACCTCTTCTAAGGTATTTAGGTATCTTTTAAAGAATTTAGGCTATATAATCTAGGCTCTGATTACCATATATGTCCTAGTGATATATATGGTGACACAGTTTCTAACAGTTTATGTAAAGAAGTGGCTCAATACTAAGGGAAATATTGGTTTTGTAACAGCTGTAAAACCATCATCCTCTAAGAATCAAGAGAATCAAGTTATTTTTGACAAACAAACTCACAGCCGGCTTGTGTGGGAAGTCCATTCACTTTGGGCCCGTGTTTGTAAAGTAAAAGGAGGAGGGAGCTAAGCTGTGTTCATGATCTTCCGGGTCCTTTTCCTCTAAAATGAGAAACTGCACCACGAGCTTCTCTAATATAGAAACTGGGTAGTAAGTAAAGTTTTTAAGGGGAAAAACAAGATTTCTGTATCACAAATACAGGTTAAATGTCTGTTGAATTCAAGTTTTTGTAGTAAGCCTGTGTGGTCCTCCAAATCAATGGGTCAGGTATTATTTAGATGTTTACCAAATCATTCCCGTGACAAAACCATTCACTTAAAAATACCCACCTATACAGAACTTTAAATATTTGAAAATCCTTACTATTTTTGTAAGTACTATTACAAGTTCTATTAATATATTAGCTCTTCAAAACCTTAGTTAAGTAGATAGGTAAGGGTGTTACTTGATGTCTAAGGAAACAGAACTCACAAAAGTTGATGGGCAAGTCCTTTGGCATGACTTGCCCAAAGTTGTACAGAAGTTGTAAATGGATGAGGAAGACCACACAGCCTCTAAAGCAGTAGATCTCATTAAATACAAGATGCCTGTTCCTAATTGTTGGCTCTCTCCGCAAAGACATGCTATGTGCTTTCAGAGTGTTGGCTGAAGTCCTGTTTGGCAATCTTAATATACTGAAGTAAGTGAATATAATAAATATGGTACTACAGAAAAAAGAGAAAACAAGGGAATCCTTTATAACTCTAGCTTGCAAGGATCAAACAAGGGGGTCAAAACGGTGCTGTCAAATGGTATGACATACAAAGGAGAAAGAAAACACATGGAGAGGGAGGGTAAATGGCCTAAAATGTAAGTGATTTCACTGTCAAATAAATTTGCTCACTAAAAATTTCAGGCATCAGTGAATCTTCTTAGGTTCACCAAAAATATTTTACCGATATAAAACAAGTAAGGCATTTGGAGAAAGTGTATTTACCATATTTAAGTAAAAAGATCTTACTTAAGATTATACCTTTTAAAGGAAATGGTTAAATAATTTTTTAGATTTTATTATTAAGTGTAGTAAATACACATACTATAAAATTTACCATGTTCACCTTTGTTTTTTTTTTTGAGATGGAGTTTCGCTCTTGTCACCCAGGCTGGAGTGCAATGGCACGATCTTGGCTCACTGCAACCTCTGCCTCCTGGGTTCAAGCAATTCTCTTGCCTCAGCCTCCCAAGTAGCTGGGGCTACAGGCATGCACCACCATGCCCCGCTAATTTTTGTACTTTTAGTAGAGACAGGGTTTCACCATGTTGAACAGGATGGTCTCGATCTCTTGACCTCGTGATCCACCCACCTCGGCCCCCCAAAGTGCTGGGATTATAGGCGTGAGCCACCATGCCCGGCCCACCATTTTTAATTGTACAGTTCGGCAGTGTTAAATACATTCACATTGTTGTGCCACCAATCTCCAAAACTCTTTTCATCTTGTAAAACTGAAACTCTGTACCCATTTCACAATAACTCCCCATTTCCTGCCCCCCAGGCCCTGGCAACCATCATCCTACTTTTTATCTCCATGAATCTATTGTAGATGCCTCATGTAAGTGGAATCGCACGGCATTTGCATATTTGTCTTTTTGTGATTGGCTTGTTTCACTTAGCATGATGACTTTAAGGTACGTCCATGATGATGTATGTATCAAAATTTCCTTCCCTTTAAATGTTTATTTTTGTATGATTACTGAATATTTCATTGTAAACAAACAAACCACAGTTTGTTTATCAATTCATCCATCAATGGACACCTGTGCTGCTTCCATGTTTCAGCTATTATGAATCGTGCTGCTATGAACATAGGTAAACAGGTATCTCTCTGAGGCCCTGCTTTCAATTATTTTGGATATATGCCCAGAAGTGAAATTGCCAGATCCTATAGGAATTTTATTTTGGATTTTATGAGGACCTGTCATACTGTTTTCCATAGCAGCTGCACCATTTTACACTCCCACCAACAATGAACGAGGGTTCCAATTTCTCTACATCCCCACCGATGCTTCTTTCCTTTTCTTTTCCTCATAGTAGCCATCCTAATGGGTATGAGGTGGTATCTCATTGTGGTTTTGATTTGCATTTCTCTAATGATTAGTGATACTGAGCATCTTTGCATGTGCTTGCTGGTCGTGTATGTTCTTTGGAGAAATGTCTATTTAAGCCCTTCGCTTGTTTTTTAATTTAGTTTTTGTTGTTAGGGTGAAGGGGTTCTCCATACATTCTGGATATGAATCCCTTATCACATACAAAGTTTGTAAATATCTTCTCCCATTCTGTGGGTTGCCTTTTTAATCTGTTGATTGGATCCTCGTGTACAAAAGTAAAAGCTCTGCCAATACTAAAATTGTTTGAGTTTGGTTGAGGAGTAAATCAAACATCTCTGAACATGAACGTTAGTTAACCACACTGAACCCAGAGCAGTCAAGCCTGAGTCCAGAATGGAAGATCAAGACGAGATGGTGCCTGGGAGGCTCCGCACTGAGTTTCAGTTTCCAAATCCTGAATACTGCCTCAAAGACAGGAAGTAGGATCTTTTACATTGCAAGGTTAAAATCCTGATTTATATTCAAAAACCCACTTTTCTGATTGTGGACAGAATCATGAAAGTACGTACAAAGTGGCAAAATGCAAAGGTGAGAAAAATAATGAACTCACCCTTGTAGTAGTTTGCCTTCATAGTGAAAAACATACTGGCTGTTGATGTGACTGACAGACAAAACCAACGTGACAAAGCATGGCGAAGTACGAGGATAAGGACGGCATACCTACATGGTGGATATTTGAACAGCGTAACTCTCTAACACAAAGCCAGCTTCCCATTTCCTCTGTGTTGCTAAAATGTCAACGTGCAGGAGAGTGGCGAGCTCACCTTTCATTTTGATCTTATCACAGAGAGCCCCCCCACACAATGTCACTCTCTGGTGAGAGCTAAAAATACTTAAGAATCTAATCTCCTTCAAACACCACTTGGTTCTTTCGCCACAAGTGTCAGAGAGGAAACGATCCACAAATAAAAGGTAGACGTTAAGCAACTAAAATAGCTCGTTTCCTTTCTCTGCACACGGGCGTTAGCTGCCCGGCTGTTTCCACCAAGGAGGATCCTTGCAGCCTGGCTGTTTTCACAGGCTCTGCAGTGGGAGACGCCACAGGTTCCCAGGGATGTTTGTGTCAGACAGGAACTCGGCTTCCTTCACGCCTCTGAACACAGCGCTGTCCTCATCTTCACCATCTCTGGGATGGGAGGAGACAGATTGGACGCCAGAGATGATCTCTGCAGCACTTCTATTTCCCCAGCATTTTTAGAAAGGTTGTTTTGTACCATCATACGTGTTGTTTTTGTGTTTCCACATTGTAAAATATAAATAAAACCTATACTTGGCTGTTTATTACAAAATGCATTAGTACAAATTCAGTTATTTAGCTCTTTGCTAGTTTTGTTTATTTACTAAAATGGCAGATATGCTTTATATCTGGAACATTTAAAATTTAAATGATAGGCGGTGGCTCACGCCTGTAATCCCAGCCCTTTGAGAAGCCCAGGTGGGTGGACCACCTGAGGTCAGGAGTACGAGACCAGCCTGGCCAACATGGCAAAACCCTGTCTCTAATACAAACACAAAAATTAGCAGCTCATGGTGGCACACGTCTATAATCCCAGTGACTCAGGAGGCTGAGACAGGAGAATCACTTGAACACAGGAGATGGAGGCTGCAGTAAGCTGACATCACGCCACTGTACTCCAGCCTGGGGTACAGTGCAAGACTCTGTCTCAAAAAAAATAAATAAATAAAATGACAAAATTATTTTTGTAAAATGTAGACTCAAAGACAGTTTAGTTAGGCCTGAAAGAATCCTATTTGTTTTATTCTTTGTCCCTGTCAAGACTTTTAAAGTCTCATAACATACTGTATGAGCAGATAGACAGATTTTTGGAAGTTGGGTAAAGCCAAAAAATAAAGAAAGCATCTTAAAAAATAGGTAGATATCTGTATCTGAGCAAAACTGACAGATATATTTACAATGTAATTGGCTATGCCTACAGTAATGGCTTGTCAGTTTATGCCTTTGAACATGAGCTTGACATGGGTTCCAAACTTCTTCAGTTTATATATATTTCGAGCTGGCTGCCCTGATGAAGTTAACCCCATTTACTGAGTAGTTTCATCAACAGAACAAGAGTCTTGAATCCCTTGTCACTACCTTGCCAGTTTTGCTTACTTTTTTTTGACACAAGGCCACGTGTGGAGGTGAACTGATTCTATTACGATTTGCCAGATGTTTCAGCTACACTGTCTTGGGACAGGAACTTAAACATCTGGATGCAGCGATCATGTCCCAGTGAATCTTTCCATTTTTCAGCTAAAACTTTCTCATTTCTGCTATCTTTTAAGTAAGGGATGGTAACTTCTAGACTCTTCAATTCCAAGAAGGTTCTCCTCTGGATACCTTTTAGTTTTTTCTCTTAAAATATGGTGTTAAGGCTCAGCTCAGTAGCTCACGCCTGTAATCTCAGCACTTTGGGAGGCCAAGGCACACACAGATCACTTGAGGTCAGGAGTTCAAGACCAGCTTTGCCAACACAGTGAAACCCCATCTCTACCAGAAATATAAAAATTAGGGGGGCATAGTGGCGTGTACCTACAATCCCAGCTATTAGGGAGGCTGAGACAGGAGAATCGTTTGAACCTGGGAGGTAGAGGTTGCAATGAGCCAGGACAGTGCCACTGCATTCCAGCCTGGGTGACAGAACGAGATCTGTCTCAGAAAAAAAAAAAAAAAAAAGATGTTGAGAGACACCCTCACTGAAGGAACAGATGCTGCCAGCATCAAATACAGCGGTACCACCCCACCCTCGTCCTGACCATCATGCTTCTGTTAGGACAGGCAGGGCCCCTGTACCCCTTCCACAGCCTTCACTGGCTCTTAGCCCCACCAAAGTACCTGAGCCACTTTCTTGGGTGTGCCATTTATCAGAGCACCGTCATTCTTACATTTGAAACTGAAATGCCTCTCAGGTCAGCCTTGGACTGAGGTACACGGAGGATCACGGGTGGGACCTGGACGTTGGACACTCCTTGTTCAGAGTCCATGGCATGTAGAACACAGAGGTGACTGATCTGAACATCATCAGAGACCGTGAGAGTCTGATTCACTCACCCCTCCCAAATATCATCTCCCAGAGGATCTGCCTGGCTTAGGGACCCATTCTGAACCCTAATGCTGACCCCATTTGCCCTCCATTCACACCCTGCAGCTGGAGTAGAACATCAGCCAAGGTGCTGGTTAATTCAAGGTGCTCCCCCTCTCCAGTGTCACCAGAGACCTCCTCCAGAAAGATAATGGTCCGTTCATCTCACAGGAGTCTCCTTAGCTGTCTGGCATCAAGCCCATGTTCACCTGCTCATAAATGTCTACTGAGGGTCCACCATACTACAGGCACAGGCTTATGGCTGGGGACACCCCGGGGGAACAAGTCACGGTCCCAGGTTGGAAAATCAGCCAAGTGGATAGCAAATACAAGCTGAGTGCTTGAGGGCATGTGACGTGGAGGGCCCTGGATCTGTCTCAACCTCGTTGCTGGTGGCCCCGCCCCACATCAGTCTATCACCACCCTGGCCAAGGAGTACCTCGAGATGAATGACAACATGGGAGGCCGCCACAAAGACCCCAAACTAGAAAGTCACAAACATTGTGAGCTATACCCAGAGTCTCAGTTTATTGAAAGAGCTCATCATGCCAGCGGGAGGAACGGGGTCACTGAGGCGACAGATGCCCAAGCCCCCAGCTTGTTAGCTGCCGCCCACAACAACAGCAGAGCATGACTTACGCCTTTGGAAAGAATTCTGGAACCCAGAAGAACAGGGAACAAACCAAGAGAATTTTGCACTCTGCTACAGGGACAGACGCAACTGAGGAGGGTGCAGTTCCCTTGGCCAGGAAGTCACTGGCTGCATTTTGCTTTGGACAAAAAAGTACAAGGTGGAGGAGAGGATGTTGTTGTGGGGACAGAGTGCATGGTGGCCTTGTGTTCAAGTCAGACTTTTGAATTTCTGAAGGACTAAAGCATTCACAATAGGCCCCCAAAGACACAGGAACAAACACACAAAAGAAGCTGGAAGGTGTGGGGGGGGGGCGGTGTGGCTATAAAGGAAACCTCCCTTCCGGCCCGAAGGCAGGGTGTGCCAAGGCTGGGGGTTGTTTTACTTAAGAGCAGCCCCAGAGAGCAAAAGGCTGATCTGAACTCCCTCATCTCTTTTGGGGGACAGAACAATGTGCTGTTGAGTTACCAACCACTGGCAAAACATAAAATGGTAACACCACTCATTGTTCTTGGCCTTCACTGGGGGATGGACACTAAAACATGAAAAGGAAGCACAGTGCTCCCACGGTACTCCAGAACGTGAAGCTGTGTTATTCATAAATTCACAGTGGAGGAAGTGGGAAAACTTCTGCTGCATCTGAAAGAAAGTCTTGGCAGCTGGTTTGTGGATGTTAAAACTCTAAGATGGGCTTCCGGATACACAGAGACCCCACCTTGATGGCGACACCCTCTTCTTCTCTAGGGTTTTTATTCATCTTACGCAAAGTTGTAGGGGGAAAGCATCCCTGCTCTAAACCCAGATTTACTTCTTTGCTCTGCTTTTGCAGGCATCTCTGACATGCAGCTCAGCCTGATCTGGGACTTAGTTTCCACAACTCAGATGACCAAGGGACATCATAATTAGCAAGGTCGCCAGGATGGCTATGAGGGTTTAGATGTAACAAGTCATGGGGAGGCATTTTATCCACAGCAAAGTAAGTGGGACGTGTGTGTGTGTGTGTGTGTGCGTGTGTGTGTATTTTAAAGAGTCATGGTTAAGAGACATTGGAAGACCAAACTGAGTGAAGGGAATTTAAAAAGACAGCCAGATAGCTAAGAGAAAAAAAATCTCGGATGCAAAAATGCATCACAGAGTGGGGAGGAGCGGGAAATGATAGGAAGTGGTAGGGAGCAGGTGCTGGAGTATCCTCCCATCGTATCTTCACATTGTATGTGGCCGCTGCACCCATTCTACAGACAGCAGAAGCCTGCCCGCTCACTGTGTGATAAGTGGCAGTGTCCAGCCTCCAGCCCACATGGCTGCTCCTGAGGCCTCCCCTCTGCTGTCAGGACCCTGTGCCCCTCAAGCCCCTCCTGGGGGCTCCAGAAGACAGTGCTGTGCAGGGTGCCCCCGTGTGCTCTGGCCTTCCTAAGGGAAAATGAACAATCGGTTCACTTGGCATTGTAGTGGGTGGGTGGGCGCCTCCCCGGGCTGTCCCAGCAGCAGCAGCAGCAGCAGCTCTGGTCTGCAAGGTGGCATGCAAACTGCAAACAGGCCTGCCTGTGCCCTTTCCTCCTACCTGTGCCCAGACAGACTGTCCCCGCTCCACCTCGCACTGAGGGCGGTAAGATCATTCTCTAGCTCTGTCATCTGTTCGTTTCATGGCCCATTTACAACTCTTTCTCTTGGTGAAGAGTAAATATTCCAAATCCTGGCCAAAGGTGCCACCAGTTATTCCTTAAACCCTAAGCCAGCTCCTTGAGCAAAGCGATTCCTTCGCTATTTGTGCACATATTGAAATCAGGTTTTTTTCCACTGAGAAAACTGTGTTAGTCCCTTCAAGTTGACATAACAAAATACCATAGATTGGGGAGGCTTATAAACAACAGATATTGATTTCTCACCGTTCTGGAGGCTAAAGTCCAAGGTCATGATGCGGGCAGATTTGGTGTCTGGAGGGTTGACTTCCTGGTTCAGAGGGCACCTTCTTGCCGTGTACTCACACGGGGAAAGGGGTGGGGGGGTTCTCTAGGCTCTTTTTTAGAAGGACACTAATCCCATCATGAGGTTCCACCCTCATGACCTCATTACTCCCCAGACATGATCAAGTTTGGAGTTAGGATTTTGATATCTGAGTCTTGCAGGACACCAATATTTAGAGCACAGCAGACGTGATCCATACATATGTGTTTGGTAAATAAATCATGTACACATAAAGTAAGTTCTATAAATACTGACTGTTCTAATGAGCACAGTGTTAGATGCTGGAGATGTGTCAGGGAACACAAAATTCCTGGCTTCCTGAGCCTAGGCTGGCAGGTGCTGGAAGAGCCGGAAACCAGGGAAGGGGGCAAAGAGGGACAGAGGGTGGAGGTGGCCAGCGAGACTCTGTGGATGCGGTGACTGCCAAGCGAGGCATGGTGCAGCGAGGAGGTGAATGGGACCCTGGGGAGAGGCAGGTGAAAGGCTCTGCCAGGTGTGGGGAGAAGCAGGAGAGGCGCAGCTGGCACGTTCAATTGCGACGTGAGGCTGCGGAGGCTTTAATGCGTGACATGACCCTGCTTCTGTTTACATATCTGTCGCTCTGGCAATGGTGTAGAGAAGATTTTGCAGGGGACAGGGGCATGAGCAGAAGCAGGGTCTAGTTAGGAAGTCAGTGCAGGAAACATCTCAGTGGGGCATGGGAGTGGGGCTTGAGTGCAGGAGTGCAGGAGGGAGCAGAGGGAAGTGGCTGGATTCTCGACACACTTCAGAGGAAAACAGGCAGGATTCCCTGACAGGTCGATGTGGTTGGTGTGTGCGAGAAGAGAGACCATCAAGGTGGGCCTGATGATTCTGTCCTTATCACCTCATACTCTGGGTCGGCCCAGGTGGTCTTCTCCCTCCTGAGCTCATGGAAAACTGAAGGACTCTCTCCTCTGCTGAGCCTCAGCCAACCTGAGTCCTTCCTTCCGAACAAAGCACTCCAGGAAGCCAACTAGTTGAGAAGTGGCCATGAGATGCACCTGGCAAAGATCAGAGCCCTCTAATTAGTATGAAAAGTAATTTTTGGGCCGGGTGCAGGGGCTCACGCCTGTAATCCCAGCACTTTGGGAGGCCGAGGTGGGCAGATCACGAGGTCAAGAGATCGAGACCATCCTGGCCAACATGGTGAAACCCTGTCTCTACTAAAAATACAAAAATTAGCTGGGTGTGGTGGCGCACGCCTGTAGCCCCAGCTACTCGGGAGGCTGAGGCAGGAGAATTGCTTGAACCCGGGAGGCGGAGGTTGCAGTGAGCCGAGATTGCGCCACTGCACTCCAGCCTAGTGCCTGGCGACAGAGTGAGACTCTGTCTCAAAAAAAAAAAGAAAAGTAATTTTTGAATGTCTCTGGGCATCATCTACTTTATCAGTAACCAATTCACCACCACCACAAGGCATGTGATATGAAACAGAAGGCCGACTTTACCCCAGGAGGACAGCAGGAAGAAGTCTGCAAAGATGAGGATCGCAATGACCTCAACACCCTCACTGAGAGAGATGGGAAATGTGCATGCTTATTTTAACAAGCAAAAAATATCAGGCCTAAATGGAGAGAGGACTTGGGTCTGGCATCTGCTGGCCAAGGGGTCTGCAGCCCGGCCCTCCGGGACTTCCCAGGACAGGGGCTGCCAGGGCCTGCCTCCCCCAGGGTGTCCTGTCTGCGGAACAGGGTCGAGCACACACCAGAATGACTGATGCTGATCAAATGGACACTTTGGTTCTTGATGAAACGTGTCTTTGGGAATCTGGACAGCATAGTTTTATGACTTCCTGTAACATTCTAGTTACCAGATCCAGGAAATGGAACTTAAGTAATAATGCCTTCCATTAACTTTCTAACATACACAGATCATCCTCAGTCTTCACACAGTATGAAATACTATCTTTTTATGCATACACTGTGCTGAGATATTAGAGTAATAAATATCAATTCATGCTTTCAAGTGCAAGGCCTTGTGCATAGCAGATATTCAACAAATATTCATTGAATACATAAGCACATTCTTCACAGAAAAGTCTATTCTGGGTAATACTAATAACTGATTATAACACTGCCTCCATCATCACTTATTTTAATGGCCAACATCACTAGCAATTTCAGTCCCAATGTAATAAACTTGAGATCATGGAGAAATGGACTTGTCAGCTTGAAACTTTATAGTGTTGAACATAATAAATGCAATAATTCAAATAATATAGGAAAAGAAAGCTTGAACAACTTTAAAATTTTTTTGAATTTCTTGTCAACTACAATAAAAATGGATTTATAGTTGGTACCTCCACAAAAGCAGATGTATAATAACTGTATATTGATTGAATAAATGAATAACTATGAAATATATATTTGTGGATAATGAAAACCAAAATTGGATAACACAGATTAGTAAACTTCCATAAGTTACTTATTTTTAATCACTTAAATGAAATACCAAAAAAGTTTAAAAAACCTGCCAAGTATTGTACAAAGAAAGATGCCAGCAGGAATAATTTAGAGTATTGTGTCAAGCTTTAATAGGTAAAGTGAGTCCCCTACAAAAGGGTGTCTTTACAGTAGTTGATTCTTCTTCTTCTTTCTCCTTCTGATTCTCCTTCTCCTTCTTCTTCTTTTTTTTTGAGATGGAGTTTTGCTCTGTTGCCCAGGCTGGAGTACAGTGGCACAATCTCAGCTCACTGCAACCTCCACCTTCCAGTGTCAAGTGATTCTCCTGCCTCAGCCTCCCGAGTAGCTGGGATTACAGGTGTCCACCCCCACATCCAGCTAATTTTTGTATTTTTAGTAGAGACAGGGTGACCATGTTGGCCAGGCTGGTCTCTAACTCCTGATCTTGTGATCTGCCTGCCTTGACCTCCCAAAGTGCTGGAATTATAGGCGTGAGCCACTGTGCCCAGGGATTATTCTTCTTCAGAAACAGAAGCTACCTGGACTTAAAGGGATGAGCAATTCTCATCTCTAGAATCCTCAGAAGCTATGGAATAGTGAGTAGGATGTTTGTGGTTTGTGGCTGAGAAGGGAAAATACCACCAAGAGAAGAGAGGACGCTGGAATTGTTTAATAGAATGAGCCTGCTACAGGGGCTTAGCAATTTTTTAATTCTACATTTGGTATTTGCAACAATAGAAAATTCAATTTTTAAATATCATCTGCCACTGGGTTAATGCAGAACCTGGCTGGGGCCATGGACCTTTCACCCCCATTGCCCCGCCCTCCCTGCTTCAGGCATGCTGGCTACTCCCGTCCCCCACTGCACTGTGGCCAGCTCTTACCTCCCACCTTTATGCAGAGCACATACCTAAGGACACAAGGCACAGAGAAGGGTGATCTCGTCCAAGTTCCCATTTCTAGTGCTGGCCATGCTGGGATCTGAACCCAGGCATGTGCCATCAGATCCATGTCTGACCATCACAGCATGCACTGGCCAGTGCTGTTTTTATTGATGCCATTTTACAGAGGAAACTGAGGACCAGAGATGGGCAGAGGAATGCCCACACAGGCATCTGTGTCAACAGCCCCTACTCACAATCTTAATCCTGGCCCAAGAGCAGAACA
The DNA here is from genome assembly GCA_004027715.1 of Plecturocebus donacophilus. NCBI lineage: Eukaryota > Metazoa > Chordata > Mammalia > Primates > Pitheciidae > Plecturocebus > Plecturocebus donacophilus. The sequence goes on along the minus strand of PVKP010005783.1, from coordinate 9,612 downwards.
AGTGGGGAAACCATGAGCAAATAAGAGGAAAACAAAGCCTCCTTTGGGATGGGCTGCTAAAGACTCGGTGTGCTAGTCAGTCTGCGTTGCTCTAAAGAAGTACCGGAGACTGGGTAATTTACAAAGAAAAAAGGTTTAACTGGCTCATGGTTCCACAGACTGTACAGGAAGCATGGCACCAGCATGTGCTGTTTCCGGTGAGGCCTTAGGAAGCTTTTACTCATGGTGGAAGGCAAAGGCAGATCAGGCATGTCATATCATGTGGTGAGAGAGGGAGCAAGCTCGGCGGGGCTGCCACACACTTTTAAACAACTAGATCTCAGGTAAGCTACCAGAGAGATAACACTCATCACCATGCGGATGGCACCAAGCCATTCAAGAGGGATCTGTCCTCATGACCCAAACACCTCCCACCAGGCCCCACCTCCAACTGAGATCACATTTCAACATGAGATTTGGAGGGGACAAACATTGAAACCATATCAGTCCATATAGGAAGGGGGCTGGGACCCAAATACAAGAGCAGTGAGTAAGAATTCTAGCAGCTGCCTAGGGCCCAGGACAAAGGGAGGGTTCACCCTCTATGGGGCACGATGGTGAGAGGACAGCATTCGCACCAGGAGATGAAGCAGAAAAAAAATCTTGTGCATAACAGACAATTCCTCTGTCCTCCCAGATGAGGGTTCCAGGGTCCCAGTGAGAAGGAGTGAGGGCGACGGATGTGTTTTAACACTTTAGGCCTAAGCTAACTCTACTATATATAATGATTATTCCACAGCATAGATGGATTCATTTTCAGGTAACTTTCCTGCTGAAGAATCTCTTAGCAGATCTGTTACCTTTGAGTAGGCAAAATTCGGAGCCAGTAGCTGAGGAGGGTGATGTTCTATGGAGGGCGGTTCTCAAAGTGCGGTTCGCCAGAGCAGCAGCACTTGAGAGGCTACTATGCTCAAGCCCCATCCAGACCTACTGAATCAGCACTCAGGTGGGACCCAGGAAAATGTGTTTTCACAAGCCCTTCGGGTGATCCAATGCCCGCTCAAGTCTGAGAAATCCTGAGAGCATAAGGTGCCTTAACGTGTACAATCAATCATTCTGGTCTGAAGGTTCCACATCATAAAAGCTGCATTCACAGTACTGTGGGAAGAGCCATGGGGTCTGAGGAGAGCATTCAGCCACCTCCAGGCTCTAACACCTCTGGGAAAACCTCTTCAAAAAACTACCTTTAGAAATAATAAACACACATGATAAATCATGAATGCATAATCAGGTGAGAAATACTAACATAATGATTACAATTTTTAGAAAATTTTCAGATGAACTGAAGGATGGGTAAAATTATCCCACCTTTAGAACTTGAAGAAGCAAATACTGAATTTTTTAAACTAGTTGATAAAAAATAATCTTTTAAAATAGAAAAATGTAGTCATTCTCATTTTCTTACAAACTAGTCATGTCCCTGAAAATGAACCTTTCCTCCTTGTCCAGGACACTGGTGTTAGTAACAGTTGCATATAAATAAGGTTTTCCAAACAAACATCTTATCTTTATATAGAAGGAAGTTCATGATGAAGGAATTGACGTTCTTCCCCAATGACAACAATACATTTTTGGGTTCTTTTCCCAGAAATTAGTAAATAACAAAATACCTTTTGTTTTAAAAAAGCATGTTCATAGCAAATGCTTAAATCTAATCCATATGCCACTCATATGCTTAAAAAGGAAGATGGTTTCCATGAGCCAATTTCTCCACTCATTCTGTGCCAAATAAAACAGATTTCAGCAAAAAGCTTTTACTGCCTCAGAGGAAACTCTGTTCATTCTTCAGGGTATAAAGTACTACTTATTTTTCATTCAGAATTCCCAATTCTCTACTTACTGCACATTTTCCCATTCAAGCAGGTTTCATCCACAGTGGGTAAGCACATTAAAGGCAGAACAATACAACGTCTTCTCTGGGTAGAAGAAAATCTTAAAATGCTAATAAAGTTCAGCATTTACATTCTATCGCATTAAGAAAATGCAATTCCTATTAAAAGAAAAAGCTGACATCATATTGATCCTAGAATTCATACTTTTTATTACTGCTAAAGAAACACTTATCCTAAGCCAAAGCGAAAGGACATGGGGCGTTAGCAGGGAAAAGGCCAATGTTGTCAATACGATCCGCATGTTATAATAAAGTTCAGAATCTACATCCTCGCAAATTAACGAGACACATGGCAGACAATCAGAAGAAACAGCTTCGTGTTTTCCACTTGCATCATCTTCTGGATGCGTACAACAAAAAGGTACCATTTTTGCCTAAATTTCTCTTTATGAAAACGCAGCTAACATACCAGGAAGAACTCAGAATAAGTCAGTCACATTAGAAAAAATATGTATATGTATATATTTTTGAGACGGAGTTTTGCACTTGTTGCCCAGGCTGGAGTGGCGTGATCTCGGCTCACTGCAACCTCCGCCTCCTGGGTTCAAGCGATTCTCCTGCCTCAGTCTCCAGAGTAGCTGGGTCTACAGGTATGCACCACCATACCTGGCTAATTTTGTATTTTCACAAAAGAGATGGGGTATTTTTAGTAGAAATCGGGTATTTTTAGTAGAGATGGGGTTTCACCATGTTGGCCATGGTTGGTCTCAAACTCCTGACCTCAGGTGATCCTCCTGCCTTGGCCTCCCAAAGTGCTGGGATTATAGGCGTGAGCCACTGTGCCCAGCCTAGAAAATATTTAAGAAACAGAAAAATCAAAATATTTTATTTGAAAATGTGTTGCACTACAGGCTTTTAAAATAGATTTTTAGGGATATGAAGAACAAAAGATGGGAGCAGGATGGTCTCTGAGATCCAGGGATAAAGAACACTCATGAAGGAGCAGAGATGGATGACCAGAGAACCGACTTGCAAAAACAGATGGACAAACAGACATACATGGACAGATCGACAGGCAGGCTGATAAGGAAATTACAAGGCATATCAGGACCCTGCCAGTGGTATCTGCTGCTATAACTTTTAATCAAGATCCAGGAGCCAAGCCTCACATTCAGGAGGCACAGACTTAGTTTCTAGGATACTTTGAGAGCAAATGAGCAAAACGGAGCTTTGAATCTAAAGACTAGCAAGGGTGTGACACTCTCAAACTATGCAACTGGGCTAGGCCACATGACACATGCGACAAGAGTTAGGAAGTAAAGTCCTGCCACAGAATGAACGGACTGTGAATGTGCTTTCTGTAAACGCTGGCATTTGTGCATGCTGCCGCCACAGGAAGCTGTGATGCAGTCAGCCAGAAACATCTCAGCCTAGGGAGGAAGACCACATCCTTATCTTTACACCCACAGGGTGGGTCTGACCTCTTAGGGTGGCAGGGAGCAGGACTGAGCTGCTGGGCACATCCTGATGGCCTTGGGGAGCTCGGCTTCTCAGAGTTAAAAACATGAGCCCCTCCTGGCATCTTGCCTTCTATATAAAGCTTAAATATTTGCCCTCAACACTCTAGTTGCTACAGCTGCAAACATGAAGGACTACTGTGTTCCCAGGGAGCTTTGGAAGAATCACTGTGTCATTTAAAAGACGCTTTGGTTGTGAGAACAGCCCGCTGCCCTACCTTTTCCGACGTCTTGTCTTGCACAGGTGGCCCTGAACCTGGAGGCGGAGGGGCTCGGCGCTTCTTCATCTCCGACTTCAAGGACACCCCTGAGATGCTGCCCAGAGAGAGGGATGGGCCCAACGTAATGGAACGTGAGTGCATGGATGGGGAGTTGGGTGTCGTTAAACAGCCCTGTTGGGAACAGACAAACAGAAAACCAAATCAGCGTGAGATGACTTCTCCCCATATGAATGTTCACATGTGAAGGTAAAGGGCCAATCCGTCCACCTGAGCTGGAATGGCATCTGTTTCCGTGGCCAGCTTGAGTGGCCTGAGTGAGCCCTGCCTGTAGCTTTCCAGGGAAAGTTGGAGAAGATGCTGCAGGACAGACTCATGCTGTGAGGCTCACTTTGTTAATCGTGAAGGCGATGGCAGACTCCGCTAAGAAGAACACTTGGCAGCTATAACCATTTAATCTTCTTGACCAACCTGCAGGTCTGAATCAGCTGCCTTAAAACTTTAACCTGTTGTTAGAATGACCTCATAGACCCCGAAAAGAGGAAGGAACGGATCAAGAAGTACATCTTCATGGGGAAGACACCAACAGTCTTTGTGATCTTGGGGAGTACTCCACCTATTGCCAGGAGGGGGCTTCGTTTCTTCTAATTTTCAGAAGTTACGAAAAACGGACACTGTAGTATAAGCAATATGCTGTGAAGACTGTCTAGGATTATCAGTGCAGTACTTCATGACAGATACCTAAAAAGCTGAAAGAAATGCAAACCAACACACTAATTAATTGCTCCCAAGGGGCAATTTCTATACTTGGGGGAACAGGTTACAGGACACACAAACTTCTTGAATCTTTTTTCTAAGGTCTGCTTAATAGAATTATGTAAGTGCTAGTGCAGAAACAGCATTTGGGGAAGCAGTCCTCTAATGTCAAACTGAAAATAAGATAGTACTATGCTGTGTCCTGGTGCCCCTTCTCTCCTAGCCCTGACAGATCTCCCACAGCACCTGCTACCATGGACACAGTCAACACTGAGAGACAAGGCAGTAGAGGGGCTAAGCTCACTGACCTTAGAGACACTGCCTGGGTTTGATTCCTTCTTTTGACCTTTGACAAGAGTTTTTTTTGGTGTCAGGAGTGAGATTCAAACCTTGGGCAAAGGTTTAATTTCTCCCTACCCGAGTTTATCTCCTGTAAAACTCGGGTAAATAACAGTTCTTGTATTATAAAGCTATCATGTGAATCAAATGAGTGATTGCATGTAAAAGAGTTTTAAAGAGCTTGGCACATTGGCTGGGTGTGGCAATGCACACCTGTAGTCTCAGCTACTTGGTAGGCTAAGGTGGGAGGATCTCTTGAGCTCAAGTTTGAGTCTGTAGTAAGCCATGATGGTGTCACTGGAAGATGGAGTGAGATCCCACTTCTTTTTTTAAAAAAGGAGTACTTGGCACAAAGTAAGTACCCAATTTGTGTTAGCTATTAAGATTATTATACTTGCTTGCTTATATCTTTCTCTCCCATTAAGATGTGAACTCCATGGAGACAGCAATTGTCACTCATTTTTTACTGAAAACTGTATGTACTACCAGCTCCAAACAGTTCCTGGTAGGTGGAGAGTCCTTCAGTCAGCCTTCCTGAGAATAATCAAATAGATGAGCCTCTGGGCCACTCTGCTTTCATATTTTACATAATAAGCTTGTGGGTAAGATTGCATTTGAACAACTAGTTCTCCATATTTAAAATGAAGATATAAAGGAAATCCATCATATTAAACAATAGCCCAGTATTTGTACTCAGACACAAATGCTATTGCTATACCAGTTATACTATTGTTTGTTTTCCTGAAAAAAATTTGAGCCACATATTTTTCTTGTGCTTAAATATCAAAGCCAAAGGACAAAACACTCCAGGAAGGTTGCTTTTTATGCCATTCGTGCTTCCCTGCAGACACTGAACATCAAAGATGCCCGATGCTCTGGCCGTCAGGTACAGAGTTCCCATAGGAAAGAGGTGAGGGTGGTGTAACAGGAAAGAAATCACACCCAGAAAACTCGTCAACGCTTACTTAGGTTCCCATAGAAAAATGTAAATTGCTCCCTTGAGTCCTTGAGTTCTGCAGCCATCATAGTCATACTAAGCAAATAAGCCATGCAAAATAAACTCTGCCTTACATCCCCCTCCATGGCAACAGTGAGGATTCAGGGAGACGCAACTCAGATTTACTTAACCCTGCAGGCTCTAGAAGACTAAATGAAGCACAGGAAGCAAACCAGAGAAGGGGTTTTGCTATTCGCAGTTCTGCAGCTGGAAAGGTATTTTACTAAATGGCTGGTTTGTTCAAATATCCCCAGATTCAGGGGGAATGCAAACCCCATCTTTCTTCATCAGTAGTCACTTAGCATATGGCCAGAGCATGGACACTGGGACCTTCCACACTGCTGTTTCCTCATCCATAATGTCTGCTGACAGTGATTGCAGATGCACGTGCTCAGGCACATATGCACACACTCACACATGTACACCCACACACATGAACACACGTTATGGAGGTTGCTTAAAGCTGTGGCAGTCGATGAAGAACCACACGCCTCTACCCATGCCACTTGCTATCTCTAAAGAATACATGCCCCATCTGGCATCCCAGAAACATGATGTCCACGGCAGTGCATTTCACAACCACACATCTAATTGCCTGTCTTCACTCCACCCTGTCTAGACATGGAACTCCCAGCTGCTCTTGTCCTCAGTCCTCACCACAACTATTCCTGCCTGACTGATCACTGAACACTGCTGTGAATCCACCGCTGTCCTGTAAATGCCCTGAGCAAGTCAGGAAGGTCTGTGCAGAATACTCCCGTAAAAGAACTTCGGAGCCCCCTCCAATTTAATATCAATTCCAGGTTTTAATTCATAATTTTTTTTGGCTCTCATAAGCATCCTGGGCATTTTGGATGATCTCCTCTTTAAGGTAAGGCATGAGAATAGACCCCATATAGTAGGTACGCTCTCATCTATAAAATGGGGAAAATTCCATTTCCTTTAAAGTTGTTACAAGCATTAAATGAGGTAATTTAGATAAAGCACATTAGAAGTGTCCAATATATGTGGTTTCCTTCTTCTCTGGAATGTATTTCGGGTGACAGTGACCTCACGAGGGCCACAGTGAGATGATCTGGAATGGTAGAAAGCCAGAAGGCAAAAGTGCACCCATCCTGAGTCCTTCTATAAGTTCTGATATTGATTATCGTCAGACGATGGCTTCCTCATGGTGCCATCATCTGTGACTCTGTAACTTAACTGTATTTCAATACAACAGGTGATTTTTCTCCCCTAATTTGTTCTACACAACCAACAAACATCTCTTCCCACCTCCCCCCACACTCCCAAGGAGGCCGATTGCAGGGTCCCGTGGTCCTGGGCCACCAGACCCTCTCCTCAGCTCTGTTACTCAACAGCGTTTTTCAACCTTCAGCCCATGGGAAGCCAAAAATGTTTTGGTGTCCAGAAAATACTTGTGGTTTCATTTCTATCTTCCTTCTTTCCCGACTTTTGGAATTTGTGCACAGAATTTAGAAAACAATTCACAGAATAATGTGGGAGGAAAATTGTAAAGTATTGAGTCCTTTCAAGTCCTGGCTCATATCAATATGAAATCAACAGAGAAACCAAGAGCTTAGTGCATGCAGTGTGGAGTCAAAACAGCTATTATCCCAGTTTCCTTGGTTGTCTCCTGCTACAAAGTGGCAAAGTTCACGAAGGACAGGCTACTGCTTGCCTGCAAGAGAGGTCTGGTTTCCTGTCCAAGCTTGTCAATATATATATGTTTTTAATATCAAGTTCTTTTCTTGTAGAGAAGTGAGTCATAGCTCTCACTAAAGGTTGGCACCAAAATCCACAAATTTTGGCTGTCATGATCTTATCAAATGTTCTCAGGAGTTGCAAGTGCAACCAGATAAATCATTAAGAAAAAGTAATGAATAACAGAAAAAAGAGAACTAAGCAAACAGAACCTTCTGTCTCAGGCTTCATGGGACTTTGGTTGGTGAGATTTAAACTTCCTCTGGGGCAGCTGCTGCCAGCTGGAGGGACAGTCTAATTTGATGCTGCCTGCCAGAGACAATGCAAAACTCTCTGTGTCCATGTCACCATGCCATTAATAACCAATTAAATCATAACATTCAGTATAAAACATCAGTGCTTTGTCCCTAGCATACACACAGCTAAGGAGAGAGGACAGGAAGAAGAGGAAACTAACCATTTCTAGATCTGAGTGTCAGCTCAAAATAAAACCAGTATCATCTGCGACAAGTGCTTCTGACATGGGTCCTAATTTTAAATTTATATATACACACACACACATATTATAGATATACACGTTTATGTATGCATGTGTGCGTGTGTGTGTATATATATATATTTGATTGCCTCTGTTTGAAATGTACTCGTCTCAGCAAGGCTTATTTTCCTTTTATTTGACTTTTATTGTGACCACAAAATACTGGCAGGGTCAAGGAGCTATGGAGAGCTAGCTCCCGGCGGCAGGGGCATGGCCCCGACAGCACAAGTGCCCCACAGAACCTGATAGGGCCCTGAGGGTGCAGGGTGTCCCTAGAATACTTTCAGGACTCACAGATACTGCAAGGAACACGCTGTGTCCCTCACTCATTGACCTGTAATAGATCAGAGGTCAGTACCGACAGGAAGCTGAGCATGTTCAAGGTAAACATTCCTATTTCGAGTCAGCACAAACTGCCATGGTTCATTTCCCTTTGCCAGAATTCTCAAAGTGATCCTCGCTGAGCTGTCTCACAAGCACACCAACATCACACAGCGTAAGAAGGATCAATCTGTCCATACAACACAAAGGGGCTTGGTGGACTTCAGCCCCTTACTGTACTGCACAATACACTTCCAGGGACAAACAGGAGATGCTGTACCTGAAATCTTTCTGTTTAAATCGATTTTAAACAGAGAGTGAAAGAGATGAATAGCTGTTTTGTTTCCATTTCTCAAAGGTGTCCATCCTAAAAATACAATTCTGTCTTGACTCATTTAACCAAGTATGCCAAAAGTCTGAGTAGATCTTTTGACATGGCTATTGAGGAATTCAGATTTCTGTTTAAAGGTTAAGGGAGATGTTTTGGTTACAGTAAGTATACTCTGAGCTGGCAATCAACCATCCTCTCAGCCGAGGCTCTTCTAAATGGGATCAGATCCTCTTAGGATGGCATGATGTTTGCTTTCTTGATAGTGAGAAAAACTGAGGCCCAGGGAGACTGATGGAGCTACTCAGGATGGCTCAGTTCCCTAGTGATGGAATACACTAGAAAGATGAAACTAGAAATACGTTTCTGGAGCTGCAGGCAGCCTCCTCTCTCCTTAGGCAATGCTGCCCCCTTTTGGAAGGCTTTATAAGTTTTTTTTCTTTTAATGCTTTGTTAGAGAATCAAGCGGGAGGGAAGAATGAGCTCAGAACCTGTTTCCACAATGGCTTTTCTTCAGATGCAGGTGTCAGCAGGACCCAAGGGAGAACAATATGACATAAACCAGATGAGGCGGACGAACAGCATTATCCTTGCCTCACTCTCGGGCGTCTGGTGGGCAGAGCAGCTCAGATCTGGCAAAGTTCTTGGTGATGTGAGAACGGGGAGAATGCTGCTTCTCATCTGTGGTGGCCGGCACAGTCCTGGGTAAGGGTAAGGCTGACCTTCCTTCCATGAGAGTGTTCTCTGTCTATTTCCTTACCCTCAGAGCACAGCCTTCCTGACAGATACTCCTTAAGCTGAATCCCTGAGCCAAATCCCGAGCTGTCTTCTGGCATCCCGGAAATCCTGCCCTGATTCCGAGGAAGTGGCAAACCAAGAGGCATGATGTATGCTGGCTTCATGTGAACCGATCACCATGAACAGGCAGGAAAAGGGAGCTTATGAATCTCATTTCTATGGATTGAGGTGGGTGGGAAATGACCACTCTTTTTTGGCCAAGTGCCCCCATGGAATGCCTGGAGGATAG